>PVKM010006000.1:0-45723 GCA_004027735.1 Carollia perspicillata | reverse complement strand
AACATATTTTTAAGAAAACTGAAAAAAGTTGCTATATGTATGTGTATATATGTATACATGTAAAATTTAACGCATTTTCAATATATAACTGCACAGATGAACTCCACATTCTCAAAATTCTTTATTTTACAACTATAAAAAAGGGGTTATTTTCTTACATCTCTATTCTGTTAACATAAACACCTCTCTGAAATATGAAGATACTATTAGGAAAAGAAACAAACATAAGTTGTCTTGATAAATCTACTCAGAATAAATCTAGGGAAATCCTCATAATAATACACTTGCATTCAAATGACCTCTTCCTAAGCTTAATCTGAGTTTATATATTTAAACTATCTCAACTTCACTGCTTTAACTCAACAGCAAATACTCTTCTCTCTATCATTTATGTTGTTTTAAGAATTAAGTAGTAATAATCAATAATGCTATACTATATAGCTTTTGCAGATAAAGGTATACTTTTACCTTTCCTTTAATAATTTAGTATTATAACTAAATTAAAATATTATACCAATTTTTAAAATAAATATTTTATTATTAATTTTGAGAAAATATGTAAAAGTACTAAAAAGGGCATAATATATTTAACAAATTTTATTCTATTCCAAAGTTTTTATTTTTAAAGAATTTATGTTATCTAGGTTAGAGTTCAAAATTTAAAAGAACCTTGTTCTCTTGTAAAGTAACAAAGTTTTTCTTGTTAAAGTTTAATTCATTCTCAAACATTTACACAAGCTGAAATTCTGTCATATCTGCTTTTCTACATAGGAGTAATCAGATATATACAAATAAAATGTAATAAGCAATAGAAAGTAGATAAAAAGATATTTCAGTGAATCATTTTGCCTTTCCTCAGACAGTAGAGTATAATGGAAAAAATACTAGTTTCTGAATCCATAACTTGTGACTACAGTTTGGATCAATCATGTAACCTTTTTAAGTTTCATCTGTGAAACAAGGATCCTACCTTACAAGCTTGTTTGCTTAGAATTAAAGATACTGTGTAAAAAAAAATAATTAAAGATACTGTGTATAACATTTACAGTGTGCCAACAAAAAAAATAATAGATACTAAATAATAGCAGTAGTAACAAACAAACCCATTTCCTTGTTCCATCAGATGGACCACTGGGAAAAGCACTCTACTGACAGGTATCAGATAAAACAAAAAATCTTGTTGAGAGGGTAGTAATTCTTTATCCATGTAAGCATCAGTCGTACATTAAAGATACTGTGCTTTAAGTACTTATGACAATGTAACCACAAATGAAAGTAAATTAAGACACTCTTAAATCTAGCCAGTCTTGCTATTAGCGTATTTTAAGGCATTGGGGCTGGTCTAGTATTAAAGTCTGTTTCAAGTAAGAAATAAGATTACCAAGATAATGTTGGAAAATGTAGGGTAAGAGGCAGTGTATGCTAAGATTAGTCAGGACTCATGGGGAGAAACTAAATAATTAGGAAAAACACACAGAAGTAGAAATAAGGCTCTTCAAACTAAAATAGAGTAGTACTAATAGCCTGGGTGTTTTAGAAAGCAGTATCTTTATTCCTGATCATAATGCATTAAACTGAGAATTTATCTGCATTTTGTATTACTAAAAAGTGTTTCATATAGCACACAGCTTTAAGTAAGATTTCTACAGAAGCGTTTTATTCAACATACAATAGATTCATTAAGAAATAAGTTTATTAGATCCTTTGTATGCTGAAATATACATGCAGCTCTTTCTATACTGAAACCTAGGACTTAAAGGAAAAATCAAGTTGGGACAACAAAAGAGTAAACACCTAGTCATTATCTTTGACCTTTCAATATCAGCTAAAGAATCAATACTTTATCGAGGGAGAAAACCATTCAAGAATAAGAACCAAAAATTCAAGTTACTTTTATTTCTATACTTTCTAATGCTTCCATTTTTCATGTTTAAAAGCATAAATACTGGTTCCCTAGTAATACTGGAAATCATTATAATGATTCCTCATAATAGCAGAAATTAGTTTTAAAAGGAGAAATATTAGATATACAAATCCCAAAAGGTTATTATTATAAATGGTGTCTTCTACTAAATGACCCACCACAAATTGGGAGGTCCTCACTACAGCAAAACTCTATTACAGTAAACCCTTAATTATCTAGCACCTTCCATGTATGTATTACAATAACTGATATTCAAAAAACAAGAACATCACTTCTTCTAAATTATCAAAGACTAAATTATATTTAATTTAGGTTCCATGTCAAGTATATTTATTGTATTTTGTGATATATACAAAATAAATGAGTTCTTGAATACTGATCACTCAAGCTAGATAGTATGTTTTTCTCTGTAATATGACCATTTAGTAAGTTTATGAAACTATAAGCAAAAATTATATGGTTTTAAGGTGGTTGGTCAAACATTCAAAATAAGTAGCTTAAATATTATTTCCAAATTAAAACTAGGAACAAAAATGACTATGGAGGAAAACAAAAAATGATAGGACTATAAAACAAGGAAACAGAATTGTGGAAAGAACACAAATAACTGAAGAAGAAACAAAAGTATTCATATTTATTGCGGATATGTACATTACCTATGTTTTTCTAAACTCAAACTGAGTACATACTAAACGTTTACTAGTAGGTACACTTCATTTCTTGAGTATTTCCAAATAGCTTCAGCAGGATTCTTAACATTATGCACATAAGGAGAGAGTACTAACATTACCTCTTTTGCTGTATTACTTAATAAGTTCAAATAAAAGATACCATGATTACCCAATGTTTCAATGCCTTAATTTTTTCTCCTGCTTTCAAATTATACATACACTGGACTGAAAAACTTCTGCATTAACTAAAGGAATGCTATAAAACTGTATTTTAAAATAGCACGAGGAAAACTGACAGGGCTAATTTCATTCCATTTGGTGATAATCATGAGTATCATGCAAAAAATTCCACCATTAACCAAAAAGGCCCGACTGTCTGCCAATAACCAAAGAAAATATCAGAGTCTTCTGATGAAGTATATGAAACATTTTTAATGTCCTACTTGCCAATGCCTCTACTTAGAAAGTTATGTAACTACTACTACTTTCATATTCACATTAATACTACATATAATAAATAGTCCCACATACACTTGTCATAATATGTATTGTAATAATTTATAAGAAACACTTACTGGGTAAATTTTTTGGATGGATGGAAGGATGGGTTCAGGTAGGGCTATAAAAAAAAAAAGTTTAAAGCTTCCGTGATTCATGTAATTCATTTTACAAAGCAATAATTTGTCAGCTAAGACCCTCGGGTATGAAACTACCAGGGTTTCTGCTAAAAGTCAACAGTTTCCATATATTTTATGAGGTTAATTCTGATCACTAAAAATTTTAAATCAGAATATATCTAAGTTGATAATTTAAGGCTTGTTAATAATCTATGTATTTTAAGCAAACCCATGTTCCCTACATGGTTTTAAAATAATAGGCCCTCAATAAGTAGACACACATCTTTTGGTCCAACATTAGACACACGCACAAAATAACAAGACAAGGATTGTTCTACAGATATTGAATGGACATTGTTAAGATGAATGTAAGTACCAAAAAATATTTTTTACGTACGGTCCAAAGATACAGCCCACAATGGTTCTATCACTATTGTGTCTTTATTATTTAATTTTTTCTAACAAATGACAACACTAAAATTAAGATAGCTTCTGGAAACTGACCTATGCAGAAAAAAAAAACCCGAAAAAAAATTTTTTTAACTTCATTGTTTACTTTTAAAAAGAAGGCCTCAGCAAATTTTAGAAATCTGAATCAGGAGATTTGAACTAATCTTCTATAAAATAAAATTTCATACAAAGGAATAATTATCTTCATATGTTACTCTATTTTTAATTGTCATTCTTCCTCCTTCAATAGCTTTACCCACATCCAACCTCAGTAAATGCATTAACAGTAACTTCACACCATTCATTACATAGTAAATGACATTAAAGGCCAAGTACCCAATACCCACAATATAATAAATAACTAATATGTAATATCATAATTATGTTAAGATATAAATAATGCATTTTCAAGATTTCTTTAAGATTAAAGACCAATGTAGCACCATATAATAAACTATGACAATTTAAGAATTAAAAAAAATTGTATATAATTAAATAAACTCAATAATAATCTTTAATTTACTTTTAACTGGCTAGTTAGCAAAACATTTTAAAATGACTTCTGGAATACATAAACATACATATAATCAACCATTATGACAAACTTACATGATCTCCAATTATGATTATAAACATATAAACTTCTACCACATACTATTTAAATTTTTCTCCTATATCATGCTTCATTCCCAATTTGCAAATTAGAATAAAATAAAATACCATGATAGTAGGGAATATTCACAGTGTATGACTGAGAATATCAGAGGAAAAATTTCACTCGTTACTTACCAGAGTAACTCTTAGACAATAATGATACATTTGTTTCCCCAAGAGGCATTCAAATGATCAAAATTCTAGAAGACCCTACAAATAAACTCAAGCCCTAGTCACTTTAATTCCAGAAGTCTCTATATTTGTATAACATTTTAATGGCTTTCTAATAATTTTTGTTATACTATAGAAATTAAATTGGAAAATTTTATTAGAAATTAGTTTACTTAATTAAAAACATAAGTTCCTTTCCTACTGAATACTCCTAATAAATTAACATTGTAATTTAAAAGAGAATGAAGAAAAGGTTACAGAGAATTTTTTTGAAAGTCTCTCATTCTAGATTCTAGAATTATAATCAGAATTCTAGGAGAGTAATACAAATACTAACCACAGGTTTAAGGTCTTTTAATAGACAAAGAGCCTGTAGAACAGAACTAAACAATTTGGAAGCTTTGGGGACAGGTGTATCACTCAGTAAATCCCTGCCTGACAAACGTTAACAATTTAAAAACACCAGTCACTACAGAAGCAGTGAGTGTACTGCGGCAGTTACTCACTAACACTATCCTGACAACAACCTCAAAGCAGTTAGTTTTTCAAGTGTTTACTCCTATGTATATGTAGTCCACTATTGACTGTTGAAATTCATTCTAGGAAATATTTTAATCTTTTTAACCTTTCCACATACAGAGGACCTGTTTCCTTTCTCTTTTCATGGCAGAAAAAATATTAAAGTATTTATGAAGTTAAACAAAACTTAAAGGTCATCTAATCCCCCTGTTCCTGTTATCAATGAGAGTATTAGGACCAGAGAGAGAGAATAACTTAGCCAAAATCAGCAACACCAGTTCATTATGGTAAACCTTCAACTGTTCAATAAACCATGCAGACTCCTGTATTACAAAAAAAGCAACTACTTATTTCAATCTATCTAATTTCTCCTAGGGAGGAGTGGCTTAAATTTGCCGAAGTACAGAGTTGGTGATGCCCTTTAACAAAGACCTAGAACCTAGAAATGGTTGATTAGTGCCAATAATTACAAGCCGACTCAGTAAATGGGACCACTCTATCAAAAATAAAATGTGCTTAACAAAAATCTAAACCAAATGCTAACATAATTTCATTAAACCAGTAAAATACTAATGTTTGAATTTTTTCTTTTTTTATTGTTCAAGTACATTTGTCTCTGTTTTCACCCTACCATGCCCCCCCCGCCTCCCACCCTCAAACCTTCCCCCTTTGGCTTTGCCCATGTGTCCTTTGTATATGTTCCTTGACAGTCCTTCCCCCATTTGTTGTGAAAACCAGACCTTGAGGTATCTGAGATTAAAGTAAATTTTTCTAAAGAAAGGAAATCATATTAAAATTTCTAGTGTAATGAATTAAAAATGGAGAAATAGGGTACATATGGATGCTCATGCATGTTAAATGTTTTAGTCAAATTTAATTTTTAAATCACAATTAAAACTAAAAAATTATGACTAGATAGTGGGTGGCAGTACATACAGTTTATCATTTTATTCTTTATATTTTATAAGAAATATTTCTAATCTGTTCAATTTTTAATAAATGTGAACTGGACTGAGTTCATTAAAAAAGCATCAAAAGTAATCCATGTTTCAGACTGAACTGCAAAACTGAAAAATGATTAGTGACATATAGAGTAGTATCTAAAATAGCCAATATCATATGTTTCAAATCCTTTTAGAAGAGCAAATCAAACATTTAATATGTATCTACGACTGGTCATCAGTAAAAATATATATATTATACTTAGCTTGAAACTTTGTGACCACAAAAAGATGAAACGTTCTGATGACTGATTCATAAAACTCTGACCCATTTACCTATGTTAAGTGTCTCTTACCAACTCAAAAATAATCACCTGATTTCACCATTCAAATAAAAAAAGGATTTTTTTGTCCATATATAAACCAATAAATAAATTTACTGTCCATAAATAACCCAATAAATTTCTGGTACATTATTTGTTACACATAAAAATATATACACAAACTCAAGTACCTTGAATATTTTTATATATTAAACATATTAAAAACATGATTTTTAATGGCTGTGTATATTTCACATTGTGGTATACTCTAATTATTTTAATCATCCCTCATTCCTAAAAACTTTAGGGTTATTTCTAATCTTTTACAATTTCAACAAACACCATGAAAAACAGCCTCATAAATAAATCCAATTAATCATTCCTGATTACTACCTTATGATAAATTCTTCTAAATGGAACCACTGAGTCAAAGGATATAAATATATTACAACACTGTTTTCTAAAATGTGGCAATATCATTAAATCCAGAACAGCTCTGATCCTAGACATCCTGGTAAGCGGTCTCCTATTACATTAACATCAAGATTTTCACCCTATCTCCATGTTGCCTCAAAGGGAATAAAAGCTTCTTTGACCAATAAGAAAATCATTTAAATCCTGTTCCAAGTAAAAAATAAAAACATGATGAATAGTACATGACCTCATTTTTATAGGTTTTCTGTATGCTCATCTGCCTCAAGAAAATGGTTCCATAATACAATGGTGAAAGTTCTTTGAATATAAAAGTGAATATAGAAAACTGTCAAAAAATAAAACACATTGGAACTTCTTTTAAATGCTTTCCAGAAAACAACATTTCTAAAACATTTGTTAAAGCAACAAAGTAGAAAATAAGGTCTAATGGGCCTTAAAATGAAATTTTCAGAACAATGCTATTTGAAGTTAGGGTCAATAGGGAAGTCAACATAATAAAGTTTAACTGCATTTCCATTTTAAAAATTGGAGAAAACCCATAATACTTACTTTGTAAATAGTGCAAAACCATCAATACAAGACTATAGCTGCTTAAAGTACCACGACTGGCATCATTTATCTCATGGTAACTTGCCCACTTCTTAATCACCAGTACTAATGGACGAACTCGATTTTCAACTGAAAGTAAAATTAAAATTTAAAAATGGTAAGAAGACAGTGCAGTTTCTTTGAAAGTTTACATCATTTCTCAACTACATGCCAATAAAAAGAGCACTGCCTGTGTATTAAATAGTGTTCACCATAAATGTCTTATTTTTAAAGCATACCTTAATTACCTTTTAAACAATTACTAATTATTAAAATTCATTTTATTGACCAATAACTGTGGTAGTATATATTTTAGTGAAGCAACACATTTTACATATAAAAAATAAGATATTATATATAACACAATCAGAGATGTCAGCACTGAATACAAGCATCTTTAAAAAGGAAGAATGATGAATAAACAGAAAAGCTGCTAATTATTTGGAAATAAAACTTACGGTATGCATAAGTTCTGAGAAGGAATGTGTTTCTTATTCCAACAATATTGTTTACATTCAAATCGAAGTCGACACAACTATTAAAAAAGAAATAGAAAAAAACTTCAGCAAGTAAAAATTTAACCATCTTCCTCATAAATAAATGAATATCTATCCAATGATGTAAATATAGCATGGCCCCAAAGGCCAAAGATCTAAAACGCTAAAGAAATAAGAGTGAATACATACTCAGTATATCATTTTAATAGGATTTAGTGCATTTTGAAACTACAAAATAGGATTACTGTTGAAATATCCATAATATACTGGTAAGGCTTCTATTATCCTTAATAAAAGTAATATAAAAGTTTTGCAATCCTTTCCAGATAAACAAAATTATGTGACCAAACATTTCTAGGTAAATTATTCAATTAAGTCATATATTCTCAACTAATTTGGAATTATAACATCTTCTGCTTAAAAAAAAGGCATAAAAAGCCAAATAGCACGGACAAAAAAAATATAAAAGCTCTGTCTATACATTATATTCCCTCCAAAAAATTCATAAATTATAACATCATGCCAAATTTAGCTATTGATGTCTGGGCAAAATTGTAATAGTCAAACACACAAAAGAGAGACATTTCTTTAAAAGAAAAGATATGCAATTAACAATTTGGGATAAGGGGTAATAACAATAAATCTATGAAGAATGGCTAAATTCAAAACAAAAGGAAGATTACTCAGTGTATTAGAGTTTTACTATGAGGCTTCTGGTCAAGATGGTAGAGTAGATAAATGTAGTGCTCACCTCCTCCTACAACCACATCAAAATTACAACTAAACTACAGAACAACCACCATTCAGAAACACTTGAAATCTGGCATAAAGTAAGGCCCACGACTGTGGCATTAAAGAAGCCACATCCACAGTTGTAGGAAGGGCAGACGTTGACTACACTGGTCCCACAATCATGTGTGGCCAATAAAAATCAGGAGTTCTTGGTTGCAGAGGTCATCACTGAGGAGAGAGGGGTTCCAGCCCCACACCAGGCCACCCGGCCCAGGGTTCCAGGGCCAGGAAGACAAGTCCCCATAACTTCTAGCTAAAAAACAGCAGGAACTGAAACTGAGGGAAACAGAGGGTTGCTAGAGTTCCAGACAGTTCCTCTTAAAGGACCCCCACTCAGACTTACTTGGACTTAATCCCTCTGAGCTCCAGAGTCGGGGCAGCAGCTTTAAAGGTACCAGAGATATAGAGGAGGAGAGTGTCTGGCATCAGGAAAACAGCTGGAGGGACAGCTCTCTCTCCCAGACTGAAGTGCTGGCAGAGGTTGATGCCACAGAGTTCCTTTTCTGAGCCCTCCCCACACAGAGCTGGCAGGTGGATGTTATATCTTAGACTCCATCAACCTGGCTCAACCTGATGATTCCCTGAGATACCTCCCCACCCAACTTTCAGACCCACCCAAGCTATTTCCAGTGGCTTTTGCATACAAATGGCCTGCCATGGCTCCTTTTCCTAAAATCTCTCACACAAACAGCATCAGGCCTCAGCATGCTCTGTACCTCTCATTAAGTGGCCTCAGGCCTGCCACTGTCATCAGTCAGTCTTGGTTCACAGCCTGGCCTTCCCTGGGCACCTCCAAGCACAGCACAAAAAAAAAAAGCAGTCTGCAGATTGCTTTGTAGCTCACGCTACATGGCCTAGGCAGAACATAGCCAGGGGAAAACCTTAGCCTGCACCCCCCAGGAGGTCCCACAGCCAGTGTACCCAGTGGACAGCTTCCAATTACAATGAAGAACCACTACCTAACCACCTCCATAATCAACATAGTCAAAGAGCAGACTCAGTGGGCACCAGAGACCTAATGAAGTAAGACCAGCTCTGTGGAGTTGGCCCCTGCCCAGCTAATCATCCATGATGATAATAGGTCAGTGGTTGCTGCTTGTCTTTTCAGCTAATTAGGCTGGGGGTAAATCTCTCCCATTGATGTGCCAACAGCAATCAAGGCTTGGCTACAAGAGGAAGGTGTACATGACCCACATTGGAGGTGCATCTCAAGTGCTTAGCTTGAGTGATCACAGAGGCTATGGCACTGGATCCTACAGAATATATACTACATAAGGCCACTCTACAAAGCCTGGGATATATAGCAGCAATATCTAATACATAAAAACAAAAACAAGGAAGCTGCCAAAATAAGGAGACAAAGAAATATGTCCCAAATGAAAGAAGAGAATAAAACTCCAGGAAAAAACTAAACAAAATGGAGACAAGCAATCTACTAGATGCAGCAAAGTGATAACACTGATTATAACGATGCTCAATGAATTTAGGGGAAGAGTAAATGAACTTAGTGAGAACTTCAAAAAAGAGATAGGAAACATAAAAGCTGAATAAGAAAACATTAAAAAAAACAGCCACATATGAAGACTATTATTAACTGAAATGAAGAATACATTATAGAGTATCAAAGGTGAAGTAGATAAAGTGGAAAATCAAATGAGACACTGGGAAGATAAGGAAGCAGAAAACACCCAATCAGAACAGCAGCAGAAAAGAAAGAATCCAAAAAATGAGGATAGTGTTAAGGAGCCTCTGGGACAACTTCAAGTACGCCAACATTCCGAACATAGGAGAAGCAAGTGCTGGAAGGAGAAGCAAGCGGCAAGAAACTGAAAACATTTGGGAAAAAATGACATAAAACTTCCCTAATTTAAAGAAAATAGACATGTAAGTCCAGGAAGCACAGAAAATCCCAAACAAGATGGATGCAAAGAGGCCCACTCCAAGACACATCATAATTAAAATGCCAAAGATTAAAGATAAAGAGAGAATCTTAAAAGCAACAAGAGAGAAGAAGTTAGTTACCTAAGGGGGAGTTCCCATAAGACTGTCAGTTGATTTCTCAAAAGAAACTTTACAGGCTAGAAGAGACTGGCAATAAATATTTAAAGCCATGAAAAGCAGGGACCTACAGCCAAGATTACTCTATGCAGCAAGGCTATCTTTTAGAATCGAAGAGCAGATAAAGAGCTTCCCAAACAAGAAAAAGCTAGAGGAGTTCATCATCACCAAACTATTATTACATGAAATGTTAAAGGGACTTATTTAAGTAAAAGAAGAAGATCAAAACTATGAACAATAAAATGGCAATAAATACATATCAATCACAATTGAATCTAAAAGAACAAACTAAGCAAACAAGAACAGAGACAGAATCATGGATACGGAGAGTGTGTTTATGGTTGCCAGATGGGAGGAGGGTGTGGGAGAATGGGTGAAGAGGTGAAGGGATGAAGAAGTACAAATTAGTAGTTACAGAATAGACATGGGGATGTAAAAGTACAATATAGGAAATAGAGTAGCCAAAGAATTTATACGCATGACCATGGACATGAACAAAGATGTGTAGATTGCCTGAGGGAGTGGACAATGCTGGGTGGAACAAGACAAAGAAGGAAAAATTGGGACAACTGTAATAGCATAATCAATAAAAATATAATAAAAAATAAAGACCATTCAAGGACAAAAAAAGAAAGAAAAAGATAAAGGAGTTCATCACCACCAAACCAGTATTATATGAAATGTTAAAGGGTCTTCTTTAAGAAGAAAAAAATGTACATCAACTGTAATTGAAAAAAAAGTTCCAAGCCTCTAAAAAAAAGTTTTTCTATGAAAACACTGCCTAAAAATAAAAACTTACTAATTTAAGTAAATTTTATTTTAAAATAAAAAGTTATCAGATTTACTTTCCACAGCTTTTAATCATAAAATTTTGAAATTTACTATTTCAGATTTTCTTGTTTTTAGAGAAAAAAAACCTGTAATTTTTTGATTATCCGTGCATGCTGATAAAAAATGGATACTGGTATTATTAACACTTCAGATATATACATATTTGGCTTTGGGAAACATATAGTAACAAGGGAGGTATATTCTTTAACAGTGTTTGTGCAAACCTAACAGTGAAACCAGTTTTCATTTCGTCTATGTAACTCAAGAGAACCAAACACTTAGGTGAAAAATAGTCTGCAATAAAAAAACTTTTGTCCTGCCCTGGCTGGTATGGCTCAGTGGATAGAACACCAGTCTGTGAACCAAAAGGTCACTGGTTTGATTTGCAGTCAGGGCAGTGCCTGAGTTAAGGGCCAGGTCCCTAGTTGATCAATGTTTCTCTCACATATTGATGATTCTCTCCCTCTGTTTTTACCTTCCTTCCCCTCTAACAATAAGTAAATAAAATTAAAAAAAAAAAAAACAGAAAACAAACACACAAAAACAACTTTTGCTCTGGCTGGTGTGGCTTAGTTGGTTGGGTGTCGTCCCGCAAAACAAAAAGTCACTGGTTCCATTCCATGTCAGTGGGTTTGGTCCCTGGTCAGGGGCGTGTGCAGGAGGCAATCAACCGATGTTTCTCTCAAGCAATGACGTTTTTTTCCTTATCTTTCTCCCTCCCTTCCCCTCTCTAAAGCAAATATTTAAAAACTTTTCAAAAATATGAATTTAGAGCTTTAAAAGTATCCATAGTACTTGCTTCAACCTCTACTTCTGCAAACACTAAAGTAATTCTTTATAGAGAAAAAATTTTATGCACAAAATGCTTATTTTAACAGGGGAAGGGGTAAGTTAATGACAATATTCACTCAATATTCATTCAGTATTTCAAAAATACTGAAAGCCATTAAAAATAAAGTCAGAAAATATTCAATGATATAAACAGCATTTATGATACAATTAAGTAAAAAATATGATCTCAACATTAATTTTAAAAAATCTTGAGCTCGTCTGCATAAAGAAGGGACTGAAAGGTTTATATCAAAATGATAACATCAGTTATTTTTAGTTGTCTGAAGTGGAATTTTTTTAATGGTTTATAAAGAAAAAAAAATAAAATGTAGTTTATAAAGAATACTTAAAAATAAAGTTTATATAATAATCTTGAATAAGCCCTGGCTGGTGTAGCTCAGTGGATTGAGCGCGGGCTGTGAACCAAAGGATCGCGGTTCGATTCCCAGTCAGGGCACATGCCTGGGTTGCAGGCCAGTTCCCAGCAGGGGACCCACGAGAGGCAACCACACATTGACATTTCTCTCTCTCTCCTTCCCTTTCTCTCTAAAGATAAATAAATAAAATATTTAAAAAAAAATCTTGAATAAGAATACAATTGTTTATATAACCATACATTTAAAAACAATTATAATTTGCTAATAGTTTATTTGTGTTTAGTTTGTTTTATCTCCCTATATCTTTGTACTTTAGACTTTGTTTACTTTATAAAAATTCAATAAATATTTATAGAGTGAATGGATGTTTTGATGGGAAAGGTTTAAGCCAGGAATATATCTAAAGTTTCACTTAATATATACATATTCAGTCAATTCTGATTATTAACAGTAGCTATGTTCTATAAAGTCACTGTAAACGCTGAATTAGTGACTACTAAACCATTGCTCCTATAAGAAACAGAGTTATATCTCTCTACAGGCCTTCAGTCATATTTTCACCAACTGATTAACATGTAACTGTTTTATGTGCATTTCTGTTTAAAGATACCTTACTTAATACATTATTGAATCATCAACAGTGAACTCACAGCCAAGAGCACTGTAACTCATGCCTGAACAAAGCATATCTAACACACATTATTTTCCCTATGAAGCAGATCACAGCTCTGTACACAGAAACACTAGACAGTACCTCAGCACTAGGCTTGTGGCTATTTTAAATAGCAAAATTACCCACAAAAGCACAAATGTAAAAAAAAATGGTACTAGACTGTAAAAATAACACTATGAGAGCTGAAACAAGAAGGCAGAGTGTCACACTGTTTGACCTCAACCGGGAACACACACATTGGGTGACTCGAAATTTCCCAAACTCAGACGTGTCTACGAATGACCGTGAGAGTGGTAAAAGAATTAATTCAGGGGAAAATGGGATCACAAAATAAATTCCACCAGGTAATGCATTTGAAAATATGGAATCCATGAATAATGAGGATTAGCTCCATATATACTTACACCTATATTTCAGTATTACTTTTATAAAACTGGGATAAAAAGCATGATTTATCAGAAACCTGTATTTTTAGAAAATAACAGATCTTTTTTTAACAAAGAGTCAACATCTAACATTTATATTTCATGTTCAGATATTATCTAAAAATTTCTAATTCCAATACCTATAATAAATTCAGAATCCAGGCTGTTAGAATATGTAGTTAGATTTATAATCCCTTTGATACATGAAATTTCATCAAGTAAGGTATGTTCTTAATACATCCATTACATTTCTAAAAGGCAAGTGATCATTTAAAAAATCTGAAATACAGTTGTGTATATTCTTTAAATTGGGTAGTCTCAAATACTGAAAATTTCAAGCAGAACAACTATATACAGTTATGAAAAATTGTTTGGACTATTTTAAAAAATTATTTCAATGACCAAATCAAGTGAATCCTAAAAACTAATGAAGATAAGGTGTTATGTTACAGCATATACTTAATTATCTACATCAAAAGAATATCTAAAAATTACCTAAAACAAGTGAAAATAGGGAATTCAATAATTATTTACCTGACTTTATCCCTGAATTTAACAATTGGCACTTTTGCTCGAATCAGCTGAGGTCTCTCAATGTAGCCAGCTGAAGGATGAAAGAGATAATGTGAATATCTGTAAAGACATCTCCAATTCATACTGTAACAATATACAGTCTTTAAAAATAGCATTTTACTAAGCTAAAATAATTTAAGAAAATACAGTCTTTGAGAAAGAAAGCAAAGAAAGGACATTATTGAATTCTAAGAATGGAATTTCCAATACCATTTAGAGGGCTTTATAATAAAGTTATTTCCAGAAATGTGGTCTAACATCTATAAACATTTATAAAGAAGTTCATCAGAACAATGTAAACATGAAAAATATCCAGGCTAGCAGCAGTAGGATAGCTAAATTCTGGTTTAGTGCAGAGCAAAATATTATGGCACCATAAAAATCATATGTAGAATTTTAAATGTGTAAATGCTTACAACATGATACATGGATAGTGATACCTCAAAAATCTAAGTATGACCTCTAAGGGAAAGAACACATATCTACATACTTCTTATTCCATCATAGTTTTAAAATATTTTTTTCTGAGTTGAAAGTAATATATTGTTCAGTGTAGAAATTTGGGAAAATGCAAAAACATAAAAAACAAACTACAAACTTTCCCAAATGAGCAATTTCCTAATGTTTTAACTAAACAATACCAGATATAAAAACTATAAATTTCTGTTATAATGCTTTACCATCAAAATCATAAAATACTTGCATACCAAGCTTTGAATCGAATTTATGTGTAAGAATTCAGTGAGGTTTAGTGAAAAATAAGGAATTAAAAGTTCAAGTTCCAAGTACAAGTTCTAATACCAACAAAAACAAATGACACTACTCTTCCTGCAAATTACTGAACCCCTGGGTCACCAGTCTCCTCAGGTATTAAAAGCCAGAAAAAACAACAACAACAAACCTTTCATTTGAATTAGATGATCTCTAAAGTCCCTCCCACATTTAATACTTTATAATTCTAATACTTACTAACTGTTAAAAACTCCCTTAAGTGATGAATTACTCCTTTATTTCCCAGATCTAAAAACTTCACTCCACTAAAATAAATAATCTATTTCTCTCCTTTAATAGATGTAAGCTGTTCAAGGGTACTTATTACTTGACTTTGAATTTTCCACCTCAAGGTCTGACAAACAAAAAGTATCTGTTAAATAAACGCAAAAATGTCTTTCCAAGATCACACAGTGTGACTTCAACTGTCCACAATGTTCTGCAGATGTTTAAAATAAATTATTTGAGATGGCTTAACATGTGAATTAAAATCTGCTTAGTTAGCTTATTCAAATAATATCTTACAATAAAATTGCCTAAGTAAACAATTTTGCTTTCTTTTGGAGTAATTCACTTGTGCTTCAACTTCAGTGATCATATTTTTAAAATCTGATGTCCTAAATCCCATCTCATTTCAAGACAAGATGAAATTCTCTCTCCCTCACCTGAATAAGAGTTTATCTGTATCACTCTTTTGGCTTTTCACAGATACTTGACATTATAATGTATAACCTTTTAAGAAAAAGAACTGAAGCTTATGCGAGTTCTCCATTGCATTCAGTGTGATATCTTGCAAGTAACCTCAATAAAGAACTGTTGAATAAATGGTTACTCTTTTCAATCAAAACTTAAAGGAATTCATTTGGAAAAAAAGATCCACATAATACATATCCTGATCAGAAAATAAACAATTCTTACCAGAAAATAAGTGAGACACACATTTTAAATAAATAATTATGTCAGATGACATATGAACTTGAGACATATCAGACTTACAAAGTCTAGTACAGAAGTGTTTATGGACTAAGGTGAGTATATGCCGTGCTTCAGTCTTCTGATTTACCTGAAAAAAACACTGAAAAGTTAAAAATAAAGTGTTTTTTCATTATCTGTCTAACCTTAGTGTTTCATTTTCTTAATGTATCTCAACAAAGACAAAACATATAAAGTATACTTTTCTTTGGAGTTATTTTTCAATATACACTGAATTACATTATAGGAAAAGTCCATCTTTATATTGTCTTTCACATCAGCATTTCTAAATCAATTCCTGATTTTAAACCTAAAGCACAATTTTAACTGAAATATTGAAAGAGCCATATACGTCATGTTTTTCTTTAGTATAAATGTACAAAAAGCAATGTTCTCCAAAAAAAAAAAATAATAAACAAAATTTTAACTTTCTATAACATATTTTATTTCCCAATCCACATTATGAACTGCTTAAGGATAAGGTTCAAATTTATGGCGTCTCAGTATAAGTTGTGACAACGTGATTCAGGCATGTAAGACTGAAAGGTTAGTGAAATGTGCCTGAATATACTATAATTACATGACAGAAATTTTAATTAAAACACCAGTATTCTCCACTGTAATTATTATTTCTGAGTTTTTTAAACTTTCCTTTTAAACTTTCCTTTGTAGGAAAGTCCTTTCCTTTCTAGACTTTCCCAAAGCCTAGAAAAAGTTTTTTTCCTGAAATAAATCTTTCTGATTTACAGTAACTAGAAGCCAATTTTGTTAGTAAAATAATAGGCATAGTAAAAGCATATATTACCATTCAATAGATTTTTCTTGTATTTTTAAATAGCTTAACTATAATAACGCCTTTTAAAATTATACTGAAATAATTTAACCTTTGGTAATTCAGAAGAGACCTCAGCATATTAAAGAGGCTGCTTCAGGTCAGCAATTACTGTGGTATTAAGGATACACAACGGTACCAGATAACAGGAAATTCAAATAAACACAATACTAAATAACAAAATTTAATAAAAATAAAAAGAACAAAGCCCAAATATCAGAAAAAACATATTACAATATCCTTACTTTAAATTTCAGTGAACTCTCTTTTTTGTATTCCCAAAATAAGAACTCTAAACCCCACAGTATTTTCAAGGGGGTAAAAAAAATGAAGATTAAAAATAGAATCACTGAAAATTCAAATGGAAAGGAAATATATCAAGAAGATAATACTGACACATGTTCTTCCTTTCTGCTGCATCCTGCTAACATATATAACCCAATGACAGTTCAAAACAGAGGCAGAGCTCTTTAAATGCACAGTGAAGCCATCTCACTTTAACAACTTAAAAATAAATTAATGCTAAAATTCCTGTTGCACTTATTGTACAAATACCTTAAAAGAAAAAGAAGTATTTCCTGGCTTTCCTTGAATAGTATACTATAAACAAAGGATCCAAAGAGCTAATTAAAGCAAAACAAGTTATTTTCCTCAATGACTTTTATTATATGAAATTTCTTAAATGACTTAACACAAGAATAAATGTTTCATTACTTACTGGTTCCTCTTTCACAACTAGACATAAATCACCATCACTTGTCCGGGTACCAAAGCCATTTAAAGAGGACCCAACCAAAAAAAGTCTGCTTTCTAGAGAAACAGAAGAAAATTATAAGGTATTATTTATATTTTTAAACAGAAATTCACATACATAATGGGCATGAAAAATAGGGAAACATACGTGGAAATAACAGCTGAATTTCTCTCTGCAGCTGAGTTCGACAGAGCTCTTTCTTCTTTAAATCACTTACTTGCTGCTGACATGCTTCAAATAACTCCAGGATCTGCTGACTCAACTTGAATCCACCACAAAAAAAATTAAAATTTTATTTAGAAGTGTAAAAGTAATTCGCATAGTGAGTAATGTAAAACGATACTACCAACAGTATTTTAAAAGTAAATACATATTTTCTCCTTAACCCTTTCTAACCAAAACTGTTACTCAAGTAATAATAGTTACTTAGTAACTGAAATAGGTACTAACTTTCACAAAGTAAAGTATAACACACTAGTCACAGATAATCCATGGGTCATCACAGACTCCAACCTTCAACTGCTGACTGGTTTTAGATGAGCTAAGAATTGTTCTTATATTTTTAACAGGTTAGAAAAAACAAACAAATAAATAGAAGTGACAGAAACCATATGTAAGTGGCAGAGTATAAAATATATACCATCTGTCCCTTTAAATAAAACATTTGCCCAAGCCCTGGTATTCATACCAGAAATAAACGACTTTACAAGAAAAGTCCCTGGTCCTCTCTCTATGTGCACTGCAAACCACCCTTTCCCCATCCTTACAATAATGCCAGGAACTCTGACATATTGTTGCCATCCATAGACAGATCTCCCTGTTTATCTACCTATCTGGTTCACACTTTCCCCTTCAATCAAACCTTTGCCATCACTGTAGGTGATTTCCATATTTATAATGAGCTACATTCCACAATATACTTCTACCATTTCTGAACTTCTTTTATTCCAATATTTTTCATCAGTGTTACACTCCCATAGTGTATCATTATGTGGTCTTTGCAATAAAACAGTACTTCTCTGGCTCTGAAATTTTAAATTCCAATATACTATCTTGGCTTCAATCTCCTGTCCAATTCTTCCTTTCTTACTCCTCTCATAACTGCCCTAGAACCACACAGACCTGGGTTCCCTCAAATCCTCCTTTCCTCCCCACCCATCAGCACCTAGATAGCACTACTTCTGTCCCTATCCACTATACACCCCATAATGCATCCCTTGAGCCACTCTTTTATCATGCCTTAACACTATCCTGCAAAATCTTAATCTTAGGTCAATACAAACAATCACCTTCTCTGCTCTTACATCTGAGTTGATAAGTGATGAAACTGAACAAAAATTTAAAAATCACAAAATTGGCCCTGGCTGGTGCAGTTCAGTGGATTGAATACTGACTGGCCTACAAACTGAAAGGTCACCAGTTCCATTCCCAGTCAGGGCACATGCCTGGGTCGCAGGCCAGGTCCCCAGTAGGGGGGCATGTGAGGGGCAACCACACAATAATGTTTCTCTCCCTCCCTTCCCCTCTCTCTAAAACTAATAAAACATTTTTTAAATAATAATAAAAATAAATTAAAATCTTTTTATTTTAAAAAATAAAAATCACAAAACTGGCATCTTTTAAATTTAGCCGCTAACTTCATATTAAAGTTTACTAAGAAAACTGAGAATACCAGATATTCCTCAACTTTTATCCACAAACTAACATATCTGCGTAAGATGTCACCCTTTACCTCTCCTATCAGACACTGTCAGACAAATTGTCCTCTCCCCCTGTTTTCAAAGCCAATCCCAATATATTTGTATTCAAGCCTAAGTCCACCTCCAGGTCACAAATATTGTATCTTGATCAGCTTTCAATCTCTCTCTCACTTCCAACCTCTCTCCTTAAGCCTGCCCCGGAGCCCATGACAAGGCACACGTCTCACCCATCATTTAAAATACTTTCTTTTATCATGTTTAGAATATTCATTTTAAGAAGGCAGAGGCGGTCTGGGCAACTTGGCAATGAAAGAGATATTTCTTTTATATGTAACTAAAGTTTCTCCCACCATATAACTAAATAAATAAATTTGTTCATCTTCCCACCTTTTGCTCCTCCCCTTCACAGCCAAACTTCCCAAAACAGTGTACTTTTAAGTTTACATTTCTTTCCTCAATTTATCAGTACTTCAGTCAAGCTTGGATCTGGCTCTTTTCTCTCCCTGTAGAATCATATCTATATTCTCGGCTCAATTACCATCTATATACTGATACTTACCAAATAAATGTACATGTCTAGGCAATACCTTGCCCTGAATTCCAGATCTGTATATATTAAACTATCATCCTTAAATATCTAATTTGATGTTTCAAATGCACATTAAAAGCAACATGTCCACAGAACTCATGAGACTCCTGCTCATCCTCTTAATTAATACCTATGAGACAATACACACACACCAATCTTACTCCTCTTAGTTTTTATTTTACTTCGGTGAGTGACACTACCATGATCCAGTTGTAGAAGCTAGAAACTTGGAAGTAACCCTCAACGTCTTCTCTTCTATCTAATCCGGTGGTTCTCAACCAGGGGCAATTTTGTCCCGCAGGGGATATCTGGCAATATTTGCAGACATTTTTGGTTGTCATGATTGGGCATTAGTGGCATCTAGTGAGTTGAGGCCAGGAATGCAGCTCGACATCCTTAGCCCATCCACACCGAAGAAAGTTGGTCCAAAATGTCAATAGCTCAGAACCTTAGATGAGCTAATTAATCTAGTATTAAATTTTTTCAATTCCACTTCTGAAATATAGCTTACCTCCACCATTTTCTCTTCCTTTTAACTATCAGCTCTTCCTGATTCAAGGCACATTACCTTTCACCTATAATACTCAATACAATAACTTCCCTACATCCATACTTGTTCAACTTCATACAATGAAGTCAGAATAATTCTAACTCATTCCACTTTCTTTCTGAAAAAATCACCACTGTTCTTATGCTGAAGACCAAAAGGACATGCAAGTGTTTGCATGATCTGTCCCTCTCCCCACTTCTACCACACTTCAGCCATTTTCCTCCCAGTCAACCAAACTGCAGCCACCGCCTTGGGCTCCTTTCAGTTCTCTGCACATCCCATTCTCCTTTCTACATCAGGACCTTCAAACATGCTCTTCCTTCTAAAGTACTCCCTATATCCCACCACTCTTTCACTAGTTAACTCCTACTATTCTCCAAATCTCAGCTCAAGTATTACCTCCGCTAGGCCATCCCTCAGCACTCTGTAATTTTCCTTCACAGCACTTATGTACGTATAAAAAATAACTGTGATTCACATGGCTGTCTTTTTAAAGATTTATTTATTTATTTTTAGAGAGAGGGGAAGGAAGGGAGGGAGAAAGAAAGAAATACCAACATGCAAGAGAAACACAGATTGCCTCTGGCATGCCCCCAACTGGGGACCTGCCCCACAACCCAGGCATGTGCCCTGACTGGGAATGGAACCAGCGACCTTTTGGTTCACAGGCCAGCGCTCAGTTCACTGAGCCACACCAGCCAGAGATGCATGGCTGTTTTTTAGTGGATCTACCTCTCACTGTACTGTATGTACATGGTAAAGAGACCGTGTATATTTAGCACAACATTGTGGCATATAGCTAGCACTCAGAAATATTTGTTGAATACTAAATAAATACAGGATCTAATCTACTCTAGGAGTTTCAATTGTTGCTTTTATTGCAGGTGACTTCAGGATTCAAATTTCGGTCCCTGGCCTTGCTTCTGAAATACATACCTCCAGTTCAGCTATAACACATTTTCCCACAATACCAATTAGCTTATAGACAATTGGTAAATAGGAGACAAGTATCAATTTAACCTGTCAGTTGGGTTGATTTGTACTACAGAACTAAAACCCTGGAATTATAACCTTCATAAGAAAGAAAAAAGCCCTCAGCTTGGCTGCTGCACAGGCAGAGTCCTTAAACATCTAAAACAGCTAAAAGAAACATCTGTAATAGTAATAGCTAATATTTATTGACTCTCTTTCTTTGCCAGCAGTGTGTTCAATGGTTTGAACGGTTTATCTCTGCCACAGTGTAAAGTGAGTGGGACGGTCAGTGTGTCATGAAAATGAAGCAGTGGTTTGGAGTCTTGAACTCACAGTGCAATGCCATGGCACTGTGCAATACCACAGTGCTCCCAGTCAATAAAACATACCCCCAGCCTCACACAGCTCTCCGCTGGTGTGTTTCCTTCTGTGTCTACCTTAACAGCAGCCTCACTGACTCAGAGCTCCACTTTTAACCACCCTGGCTCGGTGCCAACCCCAAGCCAATCTCAACTCTATTCTGTATATTTTTAATGTCCCCTCTAGCAGCATCCAGCCACGCTAAGCCACCTACCAGTCTGTCCAGTTTATTTCCCCAGGCAGCAATTATTATTCTTGCTAGCGTTCTGGTTACAAAATTATTTGGTCTGTTTCAGCCCTATATTCTTAGTGTACAATTTGCAGGACATGAGGTTTCTCAAGAGCACAGATGTTGTAGCAGATTTTCCCAGTTTCGAATAGCTCTTGATAGTTCCTCAATTAGCTTATATACCCCAAATCTAGGCTCATTATCTGGTAGGAGTCCAGAATCGTATCATATCAATTAGAGTCAATGATGTCTGTCTGTCTGTCTCTCCCCAACCCCGTCTCCCCTACATTCAATCATTCCACACATCCTATCAATTTTCCTTATGCATGGTCTCTCACATCTTTTCCACCTGACACAACTAAAAGCTTCAACACCTCTCATCTGAGCGAATTTAATAGCATTCAAGGTAGTCATCCATCTTCCATGCTTTCCTTATTCCAAACCAAACTCCACTAGACCGTGGGAACGATCTTCCCAGAAGTACAAATCTGATCGTGCTATTCCTCCTCTATTCTAAAACCTTTGGTGGCATTGCACTGTGAATTCAAGGCTCCAAACCACTGCTTCATTTTCATGATACGCTGACCCTCCCACTTGCTTTACACTTTGGCAGAGATAAACCATACAAACAAACCACTGAACACCCTGCTGGCAAAAAAAGAGAGTCAATAAATATTAGCTATTACTATTACAAATGACCTGGTATTATAGTCAGTTCTAAGAATGTCATCTCCCTACCCTTGACTTTAAGCAACTTAAGTTCCTTTTTTTTTAAATTAGAGATAAGGGTCAAATTTTGGTTTTGTCACCTAACTTTCTGTGACCTTCAACAAGTTATTTAGCTTTTTGAGCCTCAGTAAAATTAGGATAATCTCCATGCCATGGGGGAACTGAAAAAACTAAATGACATAGCATATGTAGAATGCCTGCAAAAGAAATCAGGTTATATTTGTTTTGTTAAAACGTGTTCATTTAAAGAATAAGCACAGAACTAACTGCTTGCCTTATTTCTCTCACAAATAGGCAGGTAGAGAGCAGTATTCAAAAAAATTGGTTTAACAATAAAATGTATCTTTATCCCTTTGATATAAATGCTTGTTCCAAGAACATAAGATTTAAGAGAATCTTTTTCTATGCTACTAGGTAAAGAAAAAGTTATTAATATGGAACCATATTTTACTGGTTATTAACTGACTAATGTGAGTTGTTACTAAATTTACTGAGAGTCAATATATACCTAGTTCATATGTACAACTAGCAGTTAGTTAGTTTTAATAGTTAATAAAAGTTGTAAACATATAAATTCATGCAAAAATATAGACCTATTATACTTATAAATTCCATAAAAATAAGTCTAACTGTATACATATATTAAAATTCCCTGCATACATATATATAAGATTCTTATATATTTATTCAAAAAATTGGTCTGATTTCATTTATATCACAGACTTTCACATTCCAGTATGACAAGAGTTTCTTTAAAATGAGAAGCAGGCTTGGCCAGTTGCTCAGTGGTTAGAGTATCATCCTGATAAACCAAGGTTGCCTGTCTGATCCCCGGGCAGGGCACACAGAAGAGGCAACTAACAAATGCATAAGTAAGTGAACAACAAATCAATGTTTCTCTCTTGCTCTCTCTCTCCCTTCCTCTCTCTACCTAAAATCAATTTCAAAAAATAACAAAATGAGGAAGCAAAGAAAGGAGAAAGGGGCAGAGGGAAAAATGGTACCAAAACATCCCAAGTCAGTCTTTTCTCTTGTACCTTGCCTTTCCCTGCCTCCCATGGGTTTCGCCTAATTGCTTTTCCCACTTCATAGTAAGAAAAGAATGACAGGGAGGGAGCTATAAGGGGACTATATGGTAATGGACAAAAATACAATAAAGATTAAATTTCAAAAAAAAAATGAGTCTTTTTAATAAATAGTACTGGAACAACTGAACAATAGCAAAACATTAAAGTTGGGCCCACACTTTATATCATATAAAAGTTACCTCAAAATGTATAAAAAATCTAAGAGCTAAAATTTTATAAAACTCTCAGAATAACACCTTAATGTTATTAGACACAACCCCAAAAGCTTAAGCAATCAAAGAAAAACAGATAAATTGGGCTTCATCAAAATGAAAGCTTTTGTGCTTCAAATGTCACTATCAAGACAGTAAAAAGACAAACTACAGAATGAGAGAATATATGTGTACATCAATAATCTGATAGTGGTCTAGTACTCAAAATACATAAAGAACTCTTAAAACTCGAAAATAAAAATAATAACCACCACCCAAAAATGGACAAAGAATCTGAACAGGCAGTTCTCCAAAGAAGATACACAAATAGCCAACATGCAAATGGAAGTATGATTAACATCATTAGTCATTAGGAAATGAGATACCATTTCACACCCACTTGAATGGCTATACTCAAAAAGACAACAGCAAGTGTTAATAAGAAAGTGGAGAAACTGGAACGTTCATACACTGCTGGTAGAAATGTAAAATGGCATAACTACTTTAGAAAACACTGTCAGTTCCTCAAAAAGTTGTACACAGAGGTTCCACATAACCTAGCAATTTCACTCCTAGATATCTACCTGAGAGAAATGAACATATGTCCACACAAAAACCTGTACAAAGATTTTCATAGCAACATTATTCAGAACAGCTAAAAAGTGGAAACAGTCCAAAAGTCTATCAACTGAGGAATGTATAAACAAAATAGGGCATATCTATACCATGATTCATAGAATAATATCT
Source organism: Carollia perspicillata (assembly GCA_004027735.1). Taxonomy (NCBI): domain Eukaryota; kingdom Metazoa; phylum Chordata; class Mammalia; order Chiroptera; family Phyllostomidae; genus Carollia; species Carollia perspicillata. Next base: position 20,889 of record PVKM010006000.1, on the reverse strand, counting down.
ATTATTCAGCTATAAAAAAAGAATAAAGAACTGATACATTTCTACGAGCAAGATGAACCTTGTAAACACGCCAAGTGAAAGAAGCAAGAAGACCATATATTGTATAACTGCATTTATATGTAATGTCCAGAACAGGCAAATCCAGAAATAAACAATTCACTAGTGGTTGCAAGGAGCTAAGGGTGGGGGGGGAGGGATGAGGAAGGGACTGCACTTGGGTACATGATTTCTTTGTGGGATGATGAAAATGTACTGGAATTGGATAGTGTTGATGGTTTCACAACTTTGTGAATATACTAAAAACTACTGAACCATACACTTTAAAAGAATAAATTTTATTTACAATTTTATCTCAGTTAAAAAAAGAATTAATAAAAAGCGGCACAACGAAGGAATGAACAAGTGTTCTTTTGACCATTTTCTGTACACTTACTATGTTCTAGACCTATGCTGGTTGCTAGGAACCCCAGATGAATAACACAAAGTCACTATACACCCTTCAGGCTTATTCTCCTTAGCATACAAATGTCCTTCTCAAGAGGGAACCAACTTTGAAAATGCAAAAACAGCAAATATAAGCCATAGACAATACAACAGAATGCGGGTACTTACTTTATAAACTCTTCTAAATCACCTTGGAATTTATGTTGCTGTTGTTTCACTAAATATGGGAGAAGGGGCCCTGACCTGTGTGGCTCAGCACAGTCGGCTGGGCACTGTTCTGCAAAGCAAAAGGTTGCTGGTCCTATTCCCAGTCAGGGCACATGCCAGTTTGGTGTGAGGAGGGGAGGCAAATGATCGATGTTTCTCTCCTTCTCATCCTCCCTCCCTCCGACTCTCTCTAAAAGTGAATAAATGAAATCTAAAATATATATATATAGGAGAAAGGGAAGAAATAGGCTTCTAATATTGGTATGAAGTAACTCACTGTTTCCCAATGCTGATAATGTCATTTTCCAAAAACAATTATTTAAATAGCTTCATTTATTTGAAATGTTATTTTTTAACAAATAATGTTTTTGAAAAATCTTTCTTATTTTGAATGTATTATTTCCCCAGTGACTCCTGGATTCTCCTCTATTTTTTGACATGCAAAAACTGCATGACAAACAAAAATATCCCTAAAGAAAACGCTTTTTACTTTTTAACACCTTACAATATCCACGTGAAAAATGTTTTTCTGTAATAAGTAACAAGAGAGTTCTCTAAACTAAAATATCAAATATTTTGGGCTCTAATCACAGATTTTTAAGAAACAGACTATCACCCTGGCTGGTGTAACTCAGTGGATTGAACATGGGCCTGCGACCCAAACAACCACGGTTCCATTCCCAGTCAAGGCACGTGCCTGGGTTGCAGGCCAGTTCCCAGCAGAGGATGCACGAGAAGCAACCATACACTGATATTTCTCTCCCTCTCTCCTTCCCTTCCCCTCTAAAGATAGACAGATAGATAGATAAATAGATAAATAAAATCTTTAAAAAAAGAGAAAGAAACAGAGACTATCTCATATCCTGACATGAAAGTTTCACTTACATTAAAAAAATAGCTAAAATCAACAACTCAAATTTTGACAGAAAACTATGTTAAACAGTATTTTAAATATTGCAAAAAAGGCAAGTTCTACTCAATCCAAGGCATTAGATATTTTTGATACTTTTAACATGATATTTATATTACTGTATTTTGCTGTGTATAGTGCACTCCTGTGTATAATGCATACCCACGTTTATGGCCCAAGCTTTCAGGGGAAAAATTTTTTGTTTTAATTTTTTAATTCAATTTTTTTATTCATTTATAATTAGGTACTTGCCTTTTGTATTAAAAGGAATTCTAGCATTTATTTTTGAACATATTATAGTACATATTATAAACATATTTGTTATGTAATAAATACTTACAAAACACAAGAATGGATACAAGGTATTTCAGTACTACCCCTGTATAATGTGCATCCTTATTTTACTCTCAAAAATTTGAGCAAAAAGTACACATTACACACAGCAAAATACAGTAACTTCCCAAAAGGTAAAACTAAAATTTCATTTTTATTACCTTATCTTTGGCCTCAGGCAGTGTGATTTCTCTAGGTTCTAAAATTGATATTTCTCGAAAAGGTGGCACACATCTTACTATATCTGGTACGTAGTTTGTATGAAACAATGGTGGCATTGAATATCTTCTTTCACCTGATAAAGGCACTATGTGGTTAACTACAGTTGGCTCTTGGTGGGGTGAATGGAAACGCTGCCGTTTACTGTCAAGAGGAAGATTTTTTTCATCGCTTAATCTCCTGAAAACAAGCAATATACCTTAGTAATTAAAGGTATAACTTTCTGATAACAAATAGAAAATAATTAACAATATTTAAATATGACAATAATGACTCTCTCAGCATGGCCCCATATCAGCTCTATATGAATCTTAAAATATCTATTTTAGCACAAGAGATGCCTTAATAAAACCTCAGGAAAAATGAGAATAACGCATATGAAAAAAACGAACTACATATATACAATTAAGGTTAGTCTCCTACTTTTGAACTACCCCAATGTTTTATCTCAGCAGTGAAAAGTTTACAGGAAAATATCTATTTATAAAATCACTAACAACAAAAGATCCAAACTAACAGAAGAGGATAAAATTAAGTTAATTGAGTGCCATATATTTTAAAAAGGCTCTTTGAGTCCACCTATGTTCTGGCTCATAGTAAGCAAGATCAAATTAGGAGATATTTATTTTTTTAAAAAAAGCTATTAAAGATATTAGACAAGTTTAAAAAAATGAAAATGAACAACATTTCAGATCATATTAATGCTGTTAAAGTTCTTGGACATCATCAATGTACTTTTGGTTATTTAGGAAAATATCCTTGTTTTTAGGAGGAATGCACTAATATGTATGGGGGTAAAGTCAAATGAAGTAAACAACTTGCTTTCACAGGCTCAAAAAAAATGTAAGGATAGGAAGAGAAAGAGGCAGAGAAAAAACAATGTAGCCAAACTTGAATTGATATTTAGGCTAATGAAATACAGGTGTTCATTTATTATTCTTTAAATTTTTTTCTGGAGGCTTAAAATCTTTCAAAACAAAAGGCAAGGAAAAAAATTATTAAAAAAGTAGTATTTGTTGAGAAAAGAAATTTACCTCACTGATATATCAAGTTGCTCACGTAGGTAATACTTTTGTAGGTAATGCCACAGGAATCCAATTCCTTTTAAGCTCTAAAATTCTACTGGTCATAGAAACCTGAAGGTTTTTATTATAATACTCCTTTGGGATTCTGCCAATTTCTCTCTCCTTGACAGACCCACAAATAACTGAAACTCCTATATCTGTTCACAAAAGTGAACAGTGCTAAAAACATAAGTGTAATTAATATTTTTTAAACATTAAAAGTAATTTAGAGCTTTATATTTTGAATATCTTCTGAGAAGGCCAATTTTAGTTTTTAAAATATGTACAACTATAAACTAATGGAATTTACTGTCACTCGTGATTCACCATTGGCTATCAGAGCAATTTCCAAAAACTGAAAATCTAAACAAAGTCAGTACTTTCAGCATCGTTATATAGATTTCCCAATGACAACTGAAGAACAACTCAGTGCTTCTAAACACGGTATCTAAAGCGAGACCTCCTGGGCTCCTATCAGTTACACCTATTTTACTTGAATAACTAACTGCTTAACCTCTGTGTGCTTCAGCTTTCTCCTCAGGAGGAGACCGTTAATAGTACCTACATCATAAAGTGCTATGAAACTTCATCAAATTATTATTTGTAAAGTCCTTAGAACAAGGCCTATTATATAGTTATGATCAATCTCAAGTAGTAGTATTTTTAATTGGACCAAAATTATGAAATGTTTACATAAGCTTTAAATAGCAACATCTATCAAGCACCGCCAAATCATATTTTAATAATCACCTCTAAAGCTCTATTATAATTACTTTATGATACATTAATTTCTTTTATCAAAATAGTTAAAATTAATTGGCTCTTGACTTCTCTATAGAAAGCTTTATTTCATCCAGAAATTTTCATTATAATATTTATCAGGGACTGTTACCTGTATAAGATTTAGATAAACCAAATAGTAGTAAACTATACTACAAAGAAGGTGTTAGGAGCTGAACTGTGTCTTGTTCAGAAGTCACATATGTTTAAGCTCTAACCCCCAGTATTTGGAGGTACGGCCTTTAAAGCAGTTTAAGTGAGGTGGGTCCTAATCAAGATCACTGATAGGAGAGAGAGAGAACACAGAAAACACAGACGCAGGGATCACCATGAGAACACATAAAGAGGGCAGCCATCTACCAGCCAAGGAGGAAAGCTTCAGAATAAGCCAAACCTGCCAACACCTTGATCTTGGAATTCTAGCCTCCAGTATTTTGAGAAAACAAATTTCTGTTGTTTAAACCAACCAGTCTGTTGTGATTTGTTATGGCAGCACTAGTATATAAATACAGGAAGCCATCTGATTTAGTTAAAAATCTCAATTAAAAGTAGTTTTCTGAAGAAATATAGCATCATTCCAATATAAAACTTATAATAGCAGATATAAATAAAGTATCTCTAAAATTATTTAAATATTATGTAGAAGTTTTAAAAGTTGTGACAGGACTGACTGCACAGATCCCAGGAAAAAAAAATTAGGGCAGTGTCCATATAATTTTAGTAAAAGATATGCAAAAATTGTATTTTAAAATCTGTAAGAAGTACTTACTTCCTTCCTCGAAATAATGGGGAAGTTGAAGTCTGTATTGCACTGCCATTTCCATATGTCAATGGCTGTAATGACACAGCTCTAGACAAGCTACCAAAAACAAAGAACAATAGTAATAAACATTTTTTTCTTAAAATTTTTTCAGAAAAAATAAGTATTTCAATTATTTAAAAAAAACAAGTCAAAGTAGCATTTTTCTCTAACTTCAAATGTTTCATATAAAAAGCATTTGCATCAAGCAGAAAACAAAATTTACGTATGATACAGGCAAAAATATTTCCATACTTACTCTACATTCTGAAAGTTGAACTGGGCATCGATAAGCTGCTGGTGTGAATAAAGAGTTGGTGACAGAGCAAAGAAGTTATTATGTTGTTGATGGTTTGGCGTGAAAGGTGGGCAACCCAAAATTGAGTTTGGGAACATACTCTTGTTCACTAGAAGTGAACATGTATTCTTCCGCCTAGAATAGTTTTAAAAGACAAATTAATTATAGCTTAAAGATACTGAGCTCTTCGGTAACTAGTATCCTCTATTTAAAGTTATGAATTGGTTACGAAGTCATGAATTTTATTTGCAGTTATTTTTAAAAGCTGAAATAGATGTCTTAAGTCATACTACAGGTAACAGAAAACTTACCAACAAAGCATTTTAAATCTAGACTAACCACAGCATTATTCAAATGACAGTACAATCTATGTAAGTTTCAAAATTTCTGATGAATGTCCCTAATAAATTTACCCAATATCAATAAGTCTTTTAGAAATCAAGTTAACGCCACATACTCTGATCATAAAAAAGAAACATTAAAAAACAGGGAAACATTTAATGAAACCCTACAGATTCCTACATTTACTCCCAATATAATTTATGTAAAGGCAGAACCATCTCATGAAATCTGGTTCCTATGATTGAGATCTTACAGATCTGATCAAGCAAGGGAAGGAATTTGTATTACCTAATAACTACTTATAAAATTGTGAGATTCCCTTCAAAGGCTAAATAACTACTTAAAGGACTCTCAATAAAAGGGCTTATTCCACAAGAACAGGGAAAACCTTGTATATAAAGCAATCAGAACCACTCACTGACCCAAGAAGGAATCTAGATATTTATTCCTTGGCAGTGACTGATCTCAAAGGCTACAAACTTAGAAAGAGTAGGATAAGGTAACAAACTGAAAACAAGCATTAAAATAATCCCCAGCACACCTTCATAAAGGAGGAAATTAGAAAACTCAGTTTTAGAATAACTGAGAAAGAAACCATATAATATAGTAACGGGAGAATTTATAGAACATAGTAACAGGTTTCCACCAAAGAAGTCAAGGCTGCTAGTGACTACAATAAGGCCTGCTGTTGAACTGCCCACCCATGCACACAGAGCTTTCTCCAACTAGATTTCTAATACCTCTCACTTAAAATAGACATTGTGAATGCCAGAAGAAAAAAAAATCTGAAAATAAACAAAAATAATGCCAAGAACAAATGAAAACTCAAAAAAAAAAAACCCTCAGAAAACTCAACTAATGAAAAAACATTGCATACACAGAAAAAGAATATATTGTTTAAAAAGCAGAGGGGCTTTTGGAAATTACAATACTGAAAGCAGAAATAGCCAGCAGAAAGTTAAAAGATAACATTGAGAAATCCCCTTAGAAGGAACAAAAAGGAAAAAATGATAAGGGCAGAAAGGAAGCAAGACAATAGGAGAGAAAACAGAAGAACCTCAAACAATGTGGTCCAAATCCAACATAATAGAAGCTCCAGAGAAAACACACAAAAAGAATTACCAAAATTTTTTTTAATTTCCAAGACTGAAGAACACCAATCCTTACGTTTAAAAGACCCAATGAGTACAAAGCATAGTTTTTTTAAAAATATATAAATAACAAAGCATATTAGAGTGAAATTTTAGAATTTCAGAATATTTAGAAGCATATAAAATATTAGAGGAAAATGTTATAAACAAAGGGTTGGTAATGAAAATGCTTTGAAGCAACAGTAGAAACCATAAGACAATGAAGTCAATGCCTTCAAGTCCCTGAAAGAAATGCTCTCAAGCTGTAATTTAATGCCTAGCTATTCTATCAATGCAAGGGAGATAAAAAAAACCTTGTTAGACATGTAAGTTATCAAAAAAGAAAAAGAAAACCTGGGATCTAGGAAAAGGAAGATCCAACACATGACAGAAGCAAAGTAAATTCCCCAAGATTATGGTGAAGGGAAGCTAACACCTTGAATAGGGCAGGACAGAAGGCTTCAAGGAGCTATCCAATGAGAAAAAAAAAAGGTTAATTGGTAGATTACCTGATGAACTTTACCAAAGAGAGCAGTTCTGCTGACAAAGCAGAAGTAATTATAGGAACGAAAAAGCAGAAAGTTAAAAATAAAATAAATTACTCAACAACAGAAAATTCATACTCAAAGGGTCATATAAAGAAGTAAATATAATCAGTTACCTACTTGGTTCCTACAACACAAACATTGAATACAGAAATTATATTTAGAAAGTTGAGATTCTGGCCGAGATGCAGGCACTTTGCCTCCTTGCACAATCAAAAGGACAACAACAAATTAAAAAATAATAATAATAATAATAACCAGAACTGCCAGAAAATCCATCTGCATGGAAGTCCGACAACCAAGAAGTTAAAGTACATTCATCCAGACTGAAAAAAGGGATGGAGATGGGCAGTGAGGGCAGAGAGGACTTGTGGCAAGACAGCAGCTGGCAGACCAGGCAGTCCCACATTTGTGTGAGGATAAACTGGGAGAAGCAATTGGGGAGCAAGACACACCACGAAATCCAGGGTTCCAGTGTGGGGAAATAAAGCCTCAAAACCTCTGACTGTAAAAACCTGTGGGGGCTGAGGCAGCAGGAGAAACAGCCTCATAGGAGAGATGATGGAGAGACCCACAGGGTCCTAGAACATACACAAACCCACCCATAAGGGCCCAAATTGCTTGTGAGTAGTGGGGGAAGTGACTGCAAGTCAGCCAAGAGCAGAGCAAGTGGCATTGTTCCCTCTCTGACCCCTCCCACACATACTATGACACAAGGCAACCATGTGGACAGCCCAGGCCTAGCGAATACCTAATGCCCCACACCTTACTACATAACAGGCAAGCTGAGACAAAAAAAATATATAGCCCAAATAAAAGAACAGATCAAAGCTCCAAAAATAGAACTAAGCAGTGAAGAGACAGCCAACCTACTAGATGCAGAGTTCAAAACACTGGTAATCAGGATGCTCACAGAAATGGCTGAGTATGGTCACAAGATAGAGGAAAAGTGAGGGCTATGAAAAGTGAAATAAAGGAAGATATACAGGGAACCAACAGTGACAGGAAGGAAACTGAAACTCAATCAACAATTTGGAGCAGAAGGAAGAAACAAACATTCAACTGGAACAGAATCAAGAAATAAGAATTCATAAAATGAGGAGAGGCTTAGGAACCTCTGGGACAATCTTAAACTTTCAAACATGAGAATCATAGGGGTGCCAGAAGGAGAAGAGGAAGAGCAAGAAATCGAAAACTTATTTGAAAACATAATGAAGAACTTCCCCAATCTCCAAAGAAAATAGACCTCCAGGAAGTCCGGGAAGCTCAGAGAGTCCCAAAGAAGGTGGACCCAAGGAAGCACACACTGAGGCACATCATAATTACATTAGCCAAGATGAAAGATAAGGAAAGAATCTTAAAAGCAGCAAGAGGAAAGAAGACAGTTACCTACAAAGGAGTTCCCATAAGACTATCTGCTAACTTCTCTAAAGAAACCTTCCAGGCAAGAAGGGGCTGGAAAGAAGTATTCCAAGTCACGAAAGGCAAGGGCCTTACATGCAAGATGACTCTATCCAGCAAATCTATCATTTAGAATGGAAGGGCAGATAAAGTGCTTCCCGGATAAGGTCAAGTTAAAGGAGTTCATCATCACCAAGCCCTTATTATATGAAATGTTATTATATGAAAAGGGACTTATCCAGGAAAAAGATCAAAACTATGAACAGTAAAATGACAACAAACTCACAACTACCAGTAACTGAACCTAAAAAAAAACAAAAACAAAAACCAACTAAGCAAACAAGTAGACAGGAACAGAATCACAGAAATGAAGATCACATGCAGAGTTATCAGTGGGGAGGAGTAGAATGGAGGAAAGGGTACAGGGAATAAGAAGCATAAATGGTAGGTACAAAATAGACAGGGGGAGGTTAAGTATAGTACAGGAAATAGAAAAGCCAAAGAACTGATATGTACAACCCATGGACATGAACTAAGGTGGAGGAACGCTGGTGGAAGGTGGGATGCAGGGCAGAGGGGAATAAAGGACAGAAAAAAAAGGGACAACTGTAACAGCATAATCAATAAAATATATTTTAAAAAATTATATTTACATCATTAACTACATATTATATTTAAAGATTACATATATCCATATATTATACTATAAGTTATATATGAGAGGAGACCCAAAAAGAACAGAATTATCTTCTGGAGGGCGGGCCCCTTGTAGCACAGGCTTCCCTTGTTATGTGAGTGTTCCAGATGGCATTATTGTGAGAGGCTGCATTCATCTTCAGTGATTTTTTTTCTGAAGACTCTTTCAACGCATTTGCCCATTTAATGATGGGTGACTTACCAGCATACCTGCCCATACTGCACTGAGTGGTCAGCAGTTTTTGACCAAAAATGGCATGACCTATGTGCCCCTTTCTCCCTATTCACTCAATCTTGTCCCAAATGACCTTTTTTTTTTGTTTCCCTGGATGAAAAAAGTCCTCAAAGGGAAACATTTCACCAATGTGGAAAAGATTAATTTAAAAACACCCAAAGCACTAAAAGGCATCAAAATGGATGAGTTCAAAAACTGTTTTGAGCAGTGGAAAAAATGTCTCAATAGGTGTATTGCATCAAATGGAGAACACTTTGAAGGTGACTGAGGTTTAAACATGTAAGAATATATATACACAAATATTTATAAATAAATTCTGGAGTTTTTTGGGTCCCCATTCATATTCACATTTATATACATCACCATCCCAAAGAATAGCTATAATTTATTTTTTTAGAACAGAGAAAAAGAACATTTAAGCAGCTAAAAAAAAAAGGCAGTTGCTTCTGGGGATTGACACAAGACGGTTGAAAAAATTGGAGCAGCAAACAAAACAGAAAGAGCAAAAATCAATCAATCAACCAACCATACAAAATTTGTCCCTTTTTGGGGGTCAATTCTATAAGATTAAAATTCCGTAGGCTGGCCACCAACAGGGAGCTACACCAGTCCTGGCTTTAAACAGATTTGCACAAGTCTCTGACCACCATCAGGTCTCATCCCAAGTGCTCGACTCTCTAATTTGAATCAAAGACAAATGTTACCTCCAGAAAACAAGTTTGTCAACTTTCCTCAGCAGGCCTTCATGTCTTGTCAGCTTTTTTTTTTTTTTACGTAATCCTATCAAATCCACTACACTGATTTTAACTGCTCAGAGGAAATGAAAAATATCTGGAACTAAGCAGTATTCCAGAGAATCTGTATTAAAAGTACACTCAATAATCACAGAAGGGCAGATTCAAGGGTGACAGCTGATGCCTTGTTCTACCCTTTGCCTGGGTTCACACTCTTGGCCTTCTTTACTCTGCTTCCCTGACTCAAATCCACATAAAACATAATTCCTATTTCACATAATTACTCAGAAAATGATATTAAATACAAGTCATTATAGTAATAAATTCTGCTTAGTATTTCATTTTGTTGGAATATAGATACTACAAGTATAGGTATGATAAACAAGGGATGGAATTTGTACTCAGAAAAATGAGAATTAAAATGCTCTGTTTCAGATTTATTTAAATCAGTTCACAGTTAAAATTCTATGACACTGTTTATACCTATAAATAATACAGAGTAGGACAAAAGGAGGATTACAGTTGTTTCTATGGAAAATAATATAATAAGTAATAATGTAAGAATAAACTGTTTCACATACAACTGTAAACCCTATATGTCTGTTTTTCTTCAACACCAAATAAAGTCCTATACACATGCATTCGGATTTGAAGACTGAAAATGACGACAGCCCAGACCTCACTGATTCCTATCCCATTACTTGGTTAGATCCAAACTAAGAATAAGTCAAACATGTCTTGTGCCCCTGTAGTACTCTACAAAATTAATGAACCAATTATGCAAGGCTAGGAAACTTAGAATGATTCCATAGCCAAAAGTTTACTTTAGGGTAAATATTGAGTTCAACCTGTCCCAAATTTCCAGATAAGCACTAAAATTTTTGGCATCCCTCCAATCAAAATATTGGTCAGGTTCTCCTCAGAATGAATCTTGGCCTTCAAGTCTGGCTCTTACCAGATCAGCCTTCAAGGTAAAAAGAAACATTCCTAGGAAATGCAACAAATGGCTTTCAGTGCTCCACACCAAAGGTATCCTGTATGACCGACCATCTAGGGATAAGGAAGTAAACCAAAAGCCCATGAATTTCAATTCCTCTTCCTAGCTTTTCTCCTAATACATTTCAACTCTGACTTTTATGACAAAAATGTCATCAAAATAACACTCTATCATAACATAATAAGGGACCATTTTTTAAAACAGAATACACTTTTGGCAAAACTATTATGACATCAGAATTAAGGGGACCTCCACAGAGTTTCAAATTGTCTTCTTCATATTCTGAATAAAAGGCTTTATTAAGTATTTTATGTATGTATAAAACACTACTTCACATTAACTGTGGTAACAAGTACAAGAAATTTTATACTAAACAAATAAAATCCAGATATTGGTGGCATCCTATTTTTCTTAGCTTGAAAGTTACGTATCTCGATCTGTACTTAACTATAAAATAGACTAATCTAGATAACTTTTGAACTGTTTTAAAAACAATGCATTGATTCTGGCTTTAAGGAATCTTAAGCATTGCCTCTGATTAAGACTGACCCAATGGAAAACTATACAGATTTATTTGTAAATAATCATACATGCGACAAACTGTAAGACTGTTTACAAATTCTTAGTGCTATAGTATTTGATCCGGGAGCTTATGACCTGGAATTTGTCCTAAAGTTGACCTCTCCTCCAAGGAATTAGAGAACACCCAAGGTTACATAATTCCTTCATCAGGATTCCCTGGAAAGCAGAATCTACCTAATATAAAACTCAAAACTGTAATGGCTAACTAAATCAAGTTATCGCTTTACTTTATGCAAATGCCTTTGATCCATCCCAAAACTCACTTCTTTTTTCCACAGTGCAAATAGTCCAATTCATAAATCCTGCTCACTCCCTGTCAAAACCACCGGCAGGTTTTGAAAAGGATACTTACTCCTTTTTATTAAGAATTCCAACCAAGTGTTTAAAAAATAATCTAGTTGCATGGCTTGAAATGGACATGGACATTTCTTAAATGACCTGTTTCACATGGAGTCTATCTGTTACACATATTTCCACATCAGACTTAATTGGGGATATCACACCAACAATGTTACTATTACTGGCTATCAATACATAATAAGAGCCTTTTTGGCTGTTAAGCAGTACGTTAATCCCTTGTGATAATATACCATAAAATATATCGGCATTTACAAAAAAATAGTATGTTACCTGTAACACAAACATACAAACTTAGTGTTCAGTTAGGATCTCTTTTACTAAACATCTGTTAAGGAGTTGTCAAGTCAGCTTGAGTTTTACATTTCTCTTTCCAATTGGTATACACAAACTAAATAAACAACTATTTTAAACAAAAAGCTAAGAGATCTAAAACAAGGTAGGATACTGGGATAATACGGAAGTTGTGAGACGCAAAAATCCCTCGTATTATGGACTAGAAAAAAGAGATGAAGAGCCCATCTACAAAGGCTGGATGGGGTGGGGGATGGGGGCAGAGTATGCTATAATCTGACGATCCTAATCTGTGCACTTTCCGTGAAGAATTGAGGCAAAACGCAAAGTTAGGCCCATTTAAACCGTCCTTCGAAACATCATGCAGGAACCCATGATAATCTTCCTCTTTTGGTCCTAGACCGAGGACGGGGCACGAGGAAAAGAAACGAGTGAAAAAAGTAAACGGTCCTAACAGTCTTCAAAAAGTAGAGCAGCCTAGGAGCCGCCCATAAACCTGGGAAGAGATACTGCCGGAACATCCCACGCAAAACAAAACAGTACAGTTTCAAAGAAGTTCCCCATGCCTCGCCCTCCACCTGGGCCTACAAGGCGCGTCCCGCTCCGAAACCCCCGACTCACAGGTGTCCTTGGGGCAGGGCCTACTGGCACTGCCCGCCCAGGAGCTCCAAGGCCGGAGCGATGACGGACCCGCGCGCTCGGTCGTAGCTTTCGCCTGAGCCAAAGAGGTAGTGGCCCGCGGAAAGGCTAGGCCCGGTTCCGGAACCGGATTATTTTCTAAACTCCGGAATCCGCGGCCGAGGAGGAGAGACACGAGAAGAGGCAGAGCCAGCAAGGTGTAGGAGGTTGAAGGCGGTGGCAAGAGCTGGAAGACCAAAAAGTAGCTCAAAAAGCGGCACAGAAAGCACTGTCAGAAACACCCGGAAGACCGATGTGACCCCGGATGGGAATAGTTGGGAGCGCAGTCACACTTCCGGCAACATCCCCGCCTCCTGCGTCCAGCGTCCTGGGAACACTTTGCTAGATGCGCAGGCGCATGCTTGCTGGAGTTTGGGCTCCTTTAGAGGAGGTTGTTAGTAGTTCTTGCTCTAATAAAAGTTTTGTACTGGTTCTTGGTCTCTCAGGCGGGTGACTCCTCCTAGCTTTTCCAAATCCAGTTTTTCTCTCACTCTTCTGCACCAATCTGTACTAAGCTTTTTTATTTTAAATGATATTATTTTTAGAGAAAGGGGAAGGGACAGAAAAGGAGAAAAAGATTAATGTGTGGTTGCCTCTCACGTGTCCCCTACCAGGGACCTGACTTGCAACTGAGGCATGTGCTCTGACTTCGAATTGAACCAGCGACCCTTTGGTTCATGTGCTGGAACTCAATCCACTGAGCCACATCAGCTAGGGTTGTATTAGGCTTTAAGTGTTATTCCCTACACCCCTGCCCCTACCAGTGAGCTTCGAGCTACTTGAGTGTGAAATCCCTTATTTATCGCTTAAGCCTGCACTCAGCACTTTGCTAGTAATAATAGCTGACATTCCTTAATTCAACAAATATTTAACATTTCTTCTTGAATGAGGTTTAATAGTTGTGAAGATATCTGTTACTGAATTTATTGGTGTAATTCTGTTAACAATATTTTTTTTAAGATTTTATTTATTTATTTTTAGAGAGAGGGGAAGGGAGGGAGAAAGAGACAGAGAAGCATTAATGTGTGGTTGCCTCTCACCAGGCGTCCACTGGGGACCTGGCTAGCAACCCAGGCATGTGCCCTGACTGGGAATCGAACTGGGGACCATTGGGTTCCCAATCTGCACTCAATCCACTGAGCTACACCAGCCAGGGCATTGTTAACAATATTCTTTATTGTCCTTTCATATCTATAAAATCTCCCCTCTGCTCACTCCTGAAATTGGTAGTCTGTGTCATCTTTCTTTTTTCCTGGTCATCTGGGGGAGAGGCTTATCAACTTTACCGATCCCAAATCTCAAAGCCAGCTTTTGTTTTCATAGATTTTCTCAATTGTTTTTGTTTTCTATTTCATTTATTTGTGCTGTTATGTTTATTTCCTTACTTCTGCCTTTAAATTTGTTTAAAGTTTTAAAATTCTATATTTTCCTTTTTATTGAATTTATAGGGGCGACACTGGTTAATAAAATTATGTAGTTTTCAGGGGTACAATTCTATAATACTAATTTTGTAGGTTCTTCACTTGAAAACCAGGTCATTGATAGAAGATGCTTCTTGTTTTGTAGTATAAGCATTCAGTGGGATGTGTTCCTCAAAGTACTGCTTTAGCTGTGTCCCATACATTCTGATACAGGGTACAGCTGAAGTAACACCTGCTTGACTGTGGTTGGTAGTAATGATATAGGTGCAACAATTTATTGTTCTAATTTGAACATTTTACCTGAAATATCATATGTTGTGCTTGAGTGTGATATTGTTAAGTTAGAGAATTACATGCTTATGATTTTGTAATAAAAGATTTTGTAATTAAAAGGGGGCCATTATTTGTGCTGAATCCCATATATTGTGTTTGTTTTCCTTCATTTCAAAATACACTCTAATCACCCTAAAGGTTTTTCTTTGCCCTGTAGGTTACTTCTGTGTTATATTACAAATATTATATTATATTATATTATATTATATTATATTATATTATATTATACAAATATTGAGGTATTTTCTAGATATATTTTTGTTACTGATTTCTAATTCCATTATGATCAGATAATATACTTTGTATAATTTGAATCATTTTAAATTTATTGAGACTTGTTTTGTGGCCCAGAATATGGCCTGTCTTGGTAAATGTTCAGTGTGCATTTAAAATGAATGCATATTCTGCAGTTGTTGGGTGAATGGTTCTACAGATGTTAATCACATCAAGTTGGTTGATACTATTGTTCAAATCTTTGAAATCCTAGGGAATTTAGAACATACTCATTTTCTGTCTACTTATTCTATTAATTATTAACAGAAAAGTATTAAAATATCTGACCGTAATTATGGTTTATCCTAGTTCTCCTTCTTCTTATCAGTTTTTGCTTCATTTACATTGAAGCTCTAAAAGTTAGTCACACTAACTTTGATTTTGAAATTGATTTATGAAATTGATTTATGAAAATTATTTTATCATTATGAAATGATCCACTTTATAAATGACCCACTTTTTTCTAGTAATAGTCTTTGCTCTGAAGTGTACTTTATCTGCTGCTAATAAAGCCTCTCTAACTTTCTTTTTTATAGTATTAACATGGTATATTTTTAAAAGAAAAGATAATTCCAGTACTACAAAAGTCCTCCAGAAAATGGAAAAAGAGGAAATACTTTTGAGTTCATTCTATAAGGCCACCATGACTCTGATATCCGAACCCAACATGTTTCAAGAAAAGAAAACTACAGACCAATTTCCTTGAAAATATAGATGCAAAAATCCTTAACAAAATTCTAGCTATTGTTATTTCACAATATATAAAAAAGGTAATACATCATTACCAAATAGGGGCTTATCTCAGGAATGCTAGTTTGAATTAACATTGGAAAGTCAAACAATATAATTCGCCATATTAACTAAGACTAAGAAAGTAAAATTGCAAAAGCATTAGACAAAATCTAATATCCGAGTGATACAGAAAAACTTCTTTGACTTAGTAAAAAGCATCTATAATAAACAACATACATAATGGTAAAGAAATGAATGCTTGGCCGTAGGATCAGGAACAAGGTAAGGATATCCGCACTAACCACTTCAGCAACATTGTAATAGGGGTTCTAGAAGGAAAGAAATAGAGGCAAAGAAATAAGGCAAGAAAAAGAACTAAAAGCCATCCAAATTTGAAAGGAGTAAAACTGGCTTAATTTGCAGATGACATGATCTATGGTGAAAATCCTATATAATCTAGAAAAGGCTACTGGAACTAATAAATGAGATCAGAAAGTCAACAGGATATAAAAATCAATGTACAATACAATGGTTGATTTTATTTCTGTTATACTAACAACAAACAATCTGAATTTTAAATTGAAAATAGCAACAAAAATATGAAATACTTAAAAATAAGTTTGATAAAAGATATACAAGTTATACACAGAAAACTTAAAATATGCTGACAGAAATTGAAGACACAAACTGACAGGCAATGTCATGGGTCAGAAGACTCAATATTGTAAAATGTCAATTCTCACCCACACCAATTAATAGATTCAATACTAAGACAAGGAGTCAAAGCAGCTCTGTGTAATACACAGAAACAAACAGGGAGACTGCCAAATTGAGGAGACAAAGAAATATGGCTCAAATGAAAGAACATCACAAAGTCTCAGAAAAAGAAATAAATGAAATGAAGATAACCAACCTATCAGATGCAGAGTCCAAAACACTGATTAGCAGGATGCTCGAAGAACTCATTGAGTACAGCCACAGCATAAAAAAACAACCTAGGCAGAAATGAAGGTTACAGTAAGTGAAATAAAGAAAAATCTACAGGGCACCAACAGTGGAGGGGATGAAGCTGAGATTCAAGTCAACCAATTGGAACATAAGGGGGAAAAAAGCATTCAATCAGAACAGCAAGAAGAAAAAAGAATTCAAGAAAAATGAGAATAGTATAAGGAGCCTCTGGGACATCTCTAAATGTACCAACATCTGAGTCACAGGGGTGCCAGAGGAGAAGAGGAAGAGAAAGAAACTGAAAACTTATTTGAAAAAATAATGAATGAAAACTTCCCTAATTTGGCGAAGGAAATAGATATACAAATCCTGGAAGCACAGAAAATCACAAACAAATTGGACCCAAAAAGGAACACATCAAGATACATAATAATTAAAATTCTAAAGGTTAAAGATAAAGAAAGAATCTTAAAAGTACAGAGTCACCTACATGGGAGTTCCCATAAGACTATCAGCTGATTTCTCAGAAGAAACTTCACAGGCTAGAAAGGACTATCAAGAAGTATTCAAAGTGATTAAAAGCAAGGCCCTGCATTACTCTATCCAGCAAAGCTATCGTTTAGAATGGAAGGGCAGGTAAAGTGCTTCCCAGACAAGGTAAAGCTAAACAAGTTCATCATCATCAAGCCATTATTACATGAAATGTTAAAGGGACTTATTTAAGAAAAAGAAGATTGAAACTATGAACTGTAAAATGGCAATAAATTCACCACTATAACCATGTGAATTTAAAAAACAAACTACACAAACAGGCAGAACAAGAACAGAATCATAGATAATTTGGATGGTTATCAGCTGGGAGGGGAAAGAGAGAAAATGGATGAAATGGTGCAGGGATTAAAAAGCATAAATTGGTAGGCATGAAATAGACAGGAGGAATATTAAAAATAGTAGAGGAAATAGATCAGGCAAAGAACACATATGCATGACCCATGGACATGAACTAAGTGGGGAGGGGATTGCTGAAGGGAATACAGGTACCAGGCTGGGAGTAAAGAGGGAAAGGTGAGGTTACATATAACTGTAATAACATAATCAATAAAATAAACTTTAAAAAGCATAAGAATAATAAAAATAAAATAAAAAATAAAAAGACTAGCCAAAAATTAGAGAAGATATTTGTAAATGAATCTTTGGTAAAGAACTAGTCTCTAGAATGTTATTTTTAGAAACTCTCATCACTCAATGATAAGAAAATAAGCAAATCAATAAGCAAATGGGTATAAAGTGTGAATAGATACAAAGAAGCCATATGAATGGCAAATAAGCAATGAAAAGATACTGATAAATCATTAGAAAAATATAAATTAAAACTACAATGAAATACCACTACCTACCTATTAATGATAAAATTGGAAAGACTAGCCATACCAAGTGCTGGTGAGAATATGGAGTGACTAACTCTCATACATCTCTAATGAGAATGTAATGATATGATTTCATTGGAAAATGCTTTGGCTGTTTCTTTAAAAGTTAAACATAGATTTACATGTGACCTAGGCATTCCACTACTAGGTATTTATCCAAAAGAAATGAAAGCATATGTCCATGCAAAGACTTATGCACAGAATACCTAAGGTTCTGCCCCCTGCTACATAATAGAAGCACCAAGACAAAAAAAAAAAATGTGGCCTGAATGAAAGAACAGATCAAAGCTGCAGAAAAAATACAAGCAAGGGATGAAGAGATAGCCAACCTATCAGAGTTCAAAACACTGGTAATCAAGATGCTCACAGAAATGGCTGAGTATGGTCACAAGATAGAGGAAAAGTGAAGACTATGAAAAGTGAAATAAAAGAAAACATACAGGGAACCAACAGTGAAGGGAAGGAAACTGCGACTCAAATCAACAATTTGGAGCAGAAGGAAGAAACAAACATTCAACTGGAACAGAATCAAGAAACAAGAATTCATAAAATGAGGAGAGGCTTAGAAACCTCTGGGACAACGTTAAACATTCCAACATGAGAATCATAGGGGTGCCAGAAGGAGAAGAGGAAGAGCGAGAAATCGAAAACTTACTTGAAAACATAATGAAGGAGAACTTCCCCAATCTGGCAAAGGAAATAGACTTCCAGGAAGTCCAGGAAGCTCAGAGAGCCCCAAAGAAGCTGGACCCAAGGAAACACACACCAAGGCACATCAGAATTACATTAGCCAAGATGAAAGATAAGGAAAGAATCTTAAAAGCAGCAAGAGGAAAGAAGACAGTTACCTACTAAGCTGTGCTCATAAGACTATCAGCTGATTTCTCAAAAGAAACCTTGCAGGCAAGAAAGGGCCGGGAAGAAGTATTCAAAGTCATGAAAGGCAAGGGCCTACATCCAAGATGACTCTATCCAGCAAAGCTATCATTTAGAATGGAAGGGCAGATAAAGTGCTTCCCAGATAAGGTTAAGTTAAAGGAGTTCATCATCACCAAGCCCTTATTATATGAAATGTTAAAGGGACTTATCCAGGAAAAAGAAGATCAAAACTATGAACAGTAAAATGACAACAAACTCAACTATCAATAACTGAACCTTAAAAAGGCAAAAACAAAACCAACTAAGCAAACAACTAGAACAGGAACAGAATCACAGAAATGAAGAGCACATGCAGGATTATCAGTGGGGAGGGAGAGAGGAGTAGAATGGGGGAAAGGGTACAGGGAATAAGAAGCATAAATGGTAGGTACAAAATAGACAGGGGGAGGTTAAGAATAGTATGGGAAATGGAAAAGCCACAGAACTGGTAGGTATGACCCATGGACATGAACTAAGGGGAGAATGCTGGAGGGAGGGGGATACAGGGTGGAGAGGATAAAAGCGAGAAAAGAATGGGACAATTATAATAATATAATCAATAAAATATGCTTAAAATCACATGTGTTAATATCCCTTTTTAATGACATCAAAAGTATATATTTAGAAGCTGTGAAGATTAGTGTGAATGCATCTTTACAAAATTCTTAATTTTTTGAAAGCTCAATTATATCAGTGACAACAAATACTATCATTTGTTTTCCTCTGAAATGATAGTTCAACTTCATTTATGTTTGAGAAAATATTTGCCAACTACCCAAATCTAAATAACCAGTTTGTTGTTAGTAGATATTTTAATAAAACTGATGAAAACAAGTAGTTCAGCTTGCAACTCAAATGATCCCAAAGGCACTTTTTCTTGAGGCAAAACAGTTCTTCAGTATGCAACAGAAGTGTCTCATGAATTCCTCCTACTTTTTTCATACAAAAGATTTTCAAAGATGTGAGTTTAAGGGCTAATACATAATTGAGTTAATAATTTTACTGTTTCATTAAGAACATTCTTAAATAAAATTGCTTTTTTTTTTAACTGCAAGAGAATGGCAATGAAGGATACAGAACTGTTGATTTGTGCTAGTGATCTTCAACTGGAGGTAATTTTGCCTTGAGGGTATATTTAGCAGTGTCTGGAGACTGCTTGACAGTGAGCACGGTTGCTTCTGGTATCTAATGAGTAGAAAGCAGGGATGCCGCTAAACATCCTAACAATGCACAAGGCAGCCCCCACAAAAAGTATTACCAAGCCCAATAGTCTATTGTGTGAATATAGCATATTTTGTTTATTCATCAGGTGATAGACATTTGGACTGTTTCCTCTTTTTGGTTATTATAAATAATGCTGCTATGGACATTCATGGATAAGTTTCTGTATTAACATATGTCTTCAATTATCTGGGTTGTATACCTAGGAGTGAAATAACTAGGTCATATGGTAACCTATGCTTAATTTTTTGAGGAACTGCCAACTCTTTTCTAAAGTGGCTGCACTATTTACATTTTCACTAGCAGTGTATGAGTGTTCCAAATTCTCCACAAACTTGTCAGCACTTGTTATTCGATTATAGACATCTTAATGGATGCGAAGTAGGATCTCGTGGTCTGCAGCAATTTGCTTTGTAACCATCGAAGCAGATGTTGAAAACATGAAAAAGGTAAATAAATTCTTAGTGTTATTATGAAAATAATGTCGACCTCTTGACTCCTGAACATGTCTGTGGATCACACTTGGGAAATAGCTAGAGCAGGGTATGGCAGAATACCTACCAAGAATTGC
>PVKM010005999.1:0-45764 GCA_004027735.1 Carollia perspicillata | reverse complement strand
CTGCTCTATCCAGCAAAACTTTCATTCAGAATGGATGGGCAGATAAAGTGCTTCTCAGATAAGATCAAGTTCAAGGAGTTCATCATCACCAAGCCCTTACTATATGAAATGTTAAAGGGACTTACCTAAGAAAAAGAAGATAAAAATATGAACAGTAAAAGGACAGCAAACTCACAGTTTTTAACATCCACACCTAAAACAAAAGCAGACTAAGCAGTCACCTAAAACAGGAGCAGAGCCACAGAAATGGAGGTCACATGGAAGGTTAGCAACAGGGGAGTGGGAGGAGAGGGTGGGGAGAAAATACAGAGAATAAGTAGCATAGACTGTGGGGAGAAAATAGGGCAGTGTGGGAAATGTAGAAGCTAAAGAACTTATGATACATGGACATGAACTAAAGAGGGGGAGTGTGGGAGGGGGTGTGCAGGGTGGAGGGGAATGAAGGGGGGGAAATGGGAGAACTGTAGTGGCATAATCAATAAAATAAAAATAAATAAATAAAAAGAAAACCTATTTAAAGAAATAATGGCTGAAAATTTCCCCAGCCTGGTGAAAGAAACAGACATCCAGGTCCAGGAAACAGAGAGTCCCAAACAAGATGAATGAATCTAAAGAGGCCCACACCAAGACACATCATATTTTAAAAAGTTACATCAACAAGGATTTTTTTAAAACTCCAAAGTTGGAAGCAGCAAACAGAAACAAACTTAACTATATACCAGATGATAACAACCATATTTTCAAAAAAGTGGGAAAAAATCCAAGTAACTTTTAGCTATAGTACTTTTACTTCCCTCAGTCTGAAGATAAAAAAGGACCAAAACAACTGCAAAGGAACCTTCAATTCAATTTAATAGGTTAGTAGATTTATTGTTCATAGTAATATGGTTGCAGTGATTCTGAAACAAGTTTTTGTATATTGTAGAATTGAGCAAAGGAGTAAATATACTGAGATTGTGGGGAGCCAGACTTCTTACAGTGAAAAACGAGCTACAAATATAAAATGTTGAAAGACAACAATAATGTGAAATGGCTATTTTCTCCAGTCTATCCACTGAAAGGACACCAGTAAAAGCACCTCAGGGGCGATGAGCACACCTAGATTCCAGATCTCAAGTTCGGATATCACTCCCCACTAAAAAGAACCAGGGGTCCTTAGCAAAATGACTGAGTCCAGGGATGGGGCTGGGAAAGTAAGCCTGGACCATCTTTGGTTTTAAAGATTTTATTTTCTTGTGTTAATTAATTAATTTATTTTTAGAGAGAGGAGAAGGAAGGGAGAAAGAGGGGGAGAGAAACATTGATGTGAGTGAGAAACATCAATCAGCTGCCTCTCATACACACCCCCACCAGGGACCAAACCCACAACCTAGACATGTACCCTGGTGGGTAATCAAACCAATGACCTTTCACTTTGTGCAACAACCTGCAACCAACTAAGCCACACCAGTCAGGGCTTATTTATTTTAGAGAGAGGGGAAGGGAAGGAAATATCAATTGGTTTTCCCTTGCTCATGCCCCAACTGGGAACTGAACCCACAAGCCAGGCACGTGGGTTCCCAACCAGGAATCCACTGACAACACCTTGCCCTATGGAACAATGCCCAACCAAATGAGCCACGTTGGTCAGGGCAAGCTTGGACCATCTTGTGCCAGAAGTAAGAATATGCTCAAGGAATGAAAGGCATGGAAGCCAGCTGAAGGAGCTCCCATAGCCAAATAAATATGGGACAATCTGAGCATCAAATAAGTAATAATATTAACGGATGATAGCCCATTGAATAAAGTCAGAACCCATGGATCCATACTGACAAAGGTAAATAAATACAGAAGAAGGAAACACCATTACAGTAAAATGTTAACTAATAAATGCAGAAGGAATGACAGAATTTAAAAATCACTATCTCACCATCATCATAGTAATTTGATTGAGTCAAGAGCTATCAATGTCTTATAAGGAACAGGATATTCACCTAAGTTCAAATAATCTCCCCACAGATTAGTTATTTATTACAAAGGGGAAGACAGTAACTTTATAGTAGAGAGACTTGAAGACATGTCCAGGACTTTGTGATTGAAGTTAATACCACCAATATGGGAACAAGTCACAGTTGTCTGCCACGTGATAGGATCAATGGAAAGAACACAGTGTCACTTCTGAAGCATTCCTGCCACTTATGCATAACCTGAATCTGACCACGTATCAGATGAACCCAAACAGAGAGACGTACTACAAAATAACTGGCCCTATCTCTTCAAAATGTCAAAGATGAGAGGACAAAGAAAGATTAAGACTCTCTTAAGGCTAAAGAGACGTGACAACTGAAATACAACAGGTGATCTTGGATTGGATCCTCTACCTGAAAAATTTTTACTAAAGAGGATAAATAAGACTATGGGTAAAATGTGAATGAAATCTGTGTGTTAAATTAAAAAAATTATAGTAAAAGATGTAACTAATAAGTTAGTAATAGGAAAAATAGAATAATACAGTTGATACAGAAAAGGGCAAGTATGGTTAGATAAAAGGACAGAATAGGCAATACATATAGAAAAGAGGTTAGGACAAACACAATTGTACTATCATTTATGCTATACTTTAATTAAATAATCCAATTAAAAAACAAAAATTGTGAGAGTTGATTAAAAATACCCAACTCTGACTTCTGGCCAAGATGGAGGCATAGGTAGACACACTGTGCCTCCTTGCACAACCAAAATAAGAACAACAATAATTTATAAACAAAATAACAACAAAAACTGACAGAAAATTGAACTGTAAGGAAGTCGGACAACCAAGGAAATAAAATAGACACATCCATCCAGAGCGGTAAGTGGGGAGGAGTTGGGCAGCCTAGCAGAGACAGGTCGCAGCACAAAAGCGGAGGCACCAGGCGCAAAAAGCATCTCACCCAGCATGAAAGGCACCTCAGGCACACAGGTGGCGGCTGGCAATTGTAAAGCAGGGCACGGCACACAAAGCAGCTGACCAGGGGGTTCCACAGTCTTGCCCAGATAACTGGGGAGTCAGACAGACCGCACAACCTAGGGCCCCAACACTGAGAAATAAAGCCTGAAAACACTGATTGAAAACACCTGTGGGGGTTGAGGTGCAGGGAGTGACCCCAGCCTCACAGGAGAGTTCGTCGGAGAGACCCACAGGGTCCTAGAATGTACACAAATCCACCCACCGGGAATCAGCACCAGAAGGGCCCAGTTTGCTTGGGGGAATGGGAAGAAGGGTCTGGGATCCGATAGAGAGCAGAAGGAGCACCAGTGATCCCTCTCAGACCCCACCCCCATATACAGCGTCACAACCCAGGGACTGGGTTGCCCTGCCCTGGTGAACACCTAAGGCTCCACCCCTCATACATAACAGATGCGATGAGACCAAAAAAAAAAAAAAAAAATGGCCCAAGCTAAAGAAAAGCTCAAAGCCCCAGAGCTAATACAACTAAGCAACCAAGAGATAGCCAACCTATCAGATGCACAGTTCAAAACACTGATGATCAGGATGCTCACAGAACTGGTTGATTTTGGTCGCAAATTAGATGAAAAAATGAAGGCGATGCTAAATGAAATGAAGGGAAATGCACAGGGAACCAACAGTGATGGGAAGAAAACTGGGACTCAAATCAATGGAGTGGACCAGAAGGAAGAAAGAAGCAACCAAACAGAAAAGAAGAAAGAAACAACAATTCAAAAAATGACGAGAGGCTTAGGAACCTCCAGAACATCTTTGAACATTCCAACATCCACATTATAGGGGTACCAGAAGGGGAAGAGGAAGAGCAACAAGTAGAAAACTTATTTGAACGAATAATAAAGGAGAACTTCCCCAATCTGGTAAAGGAAATAGACTTCCAGGAAGTCCAGGAAACTCAGAGAGTCCCAAAGAAGGTGGATCCAAGGAGGAACACACCAAGGCACATCATAATTACATTAGCCAAGCTTAAAATGAAGGAGAGAATCCTAGAAGCAGCAAGAGATAAAGAGACAGCAACCTACAAAGGAGTTCCCATAAGACTGTCAGCTGGCTTCTCAAAAGAGACCCTGCAGGCAAGAAGGGGCTGGAAAGAAGTATTCCAAGTCATGAAAGGCAAGGACCTACATCCAAGATTGCTCTATCCATCAAAGCTTTTGTTTAGAATAGACGGGCAGATAAAGTGCTTGTCAGATAAGGTCAAGTTCAAGGAGTTCATCATCACCAAGCCCTTATTATATGAAATGTTAAAGGGACTTATCTAAGAAAAAGAAGATAAAAAACAGGTATAGTAAAAGGACAGCAAACTCACAATTATTAACAACCACACCTAAAACAAAGCCTGAAACAAACTAAGCAAACAACCAAAACAGGAACTGAACCACAGAAATGGAGATCACATAGAGGGTTAGCAACAGGAGAGTGGGAGGAGGAAAAGGCACAGAGAATAAGTAGCATAGATGGTAGGTAGAATATAGGGGGAGGGTAAGAGAATATTATGGGAAATGTAGAAGCTAAAGAACTTAAGACACATGGACATGAACTAAAGGGGGGAATGTGGGTGGGAGAGGGTGTTCAGCATGGAGGGGAATGAAGGGGTGAAATGGGACAACTGTAATAGCATAATCAATAAAATATAATTTAAAAGAATACCCAACTCCAATATTACTTAAGAGATACAACTTAATTATAAGGAAACATGGATATATCATATATGAAGGAGGTATGAAACATATGCAAACTAAAATAAAGTTGGTATAAGTACAGTTTATTTTATTTTTTAAATATTTATTTATTAGAAGGGAAGGGAGAGTGAAAGGGAGAAAGGCATCCATTGGTTGCCTCTTGAACGTGCACTGACTGGGAAATGAACTGGAGATCTTTTGCTTTGCAGGATGAGGCCCAACCAACTAAGCCAGGCTGGTCAGAGCAGTGTAGGTACACTTTGAAAGTTTAAAGTGAAGTAGTTTTAAGACAAGAGCATTGCTAGAAAATAGAAGAATGTTTCATAATGATAAATACTCCATATACAAGAAAATATAACGGTTCTAAATTGGCATGTACCTAAACAGCCATAAAAACAAATAAAATAACAAAAAAAGACAAAAGATAGGCCCACAATCACAATATACTAGTGTCAGCGAAGATACAGAAGAATTGAACAGTGTGACCAACAAACTTGATTTGATAAAGAACACTGCTCCCGACAACTGTAAACTGCAGAGTATACATTCTTTTTAATGCACATTGAAATTTTACCTTTGACCATATAACAAGCCATAAAGGAAGTTTCAACACATTCCAAATGGTTACTATAATACAGAACAAGTTAAGGTGTATGTGTGTGTGTGTTCCTAGAAAATGTTTGTTGTAATTAGGAAATGTATTTTTAAGAAGCCATGGTCACAGATTTCACAACAGAACTGTTGGAAGCAGTTTGAGCTCAATAATAATAAAAACATATAAAATGTATTTTTAAAAACATAAAAAATGTCAGAACACAGTCAAAGGTATGCATGAGTGCAAATTATACCCTTGAATGGATATGTTGGAAAATAAAGGCTGATGGATATGGACAACAGTGTTTTGGTTGCCAGGGGGTAAGGGGTGGAGGAAAGTGAAGGACGGCATAGGAGAGATAAATGGTGATAGACAGAGACTTGACTTAGGGTGATGCACAGACAACACGGTATACTGATGCTGTGTTATAGGATTGTGCATCTGGAAAGTATGAAATTTTGTTAACCAATGTCACCCTAATAAATTCAATAAAAAAAGAAAAGACTGAAAAATTCATGATTAAAGCACCTATCACAAGAAGTTAGAATAAGAACACCTTTAAACAAAGTTTGAAGGCTTACGCTACTGGATATATTTATAAAGTATAGCAATTAAGACATTTTGGTACTGGTGCAAGGATACAGAGTCTAATAGTAGACATACGCATGTGCCTATATGGGCACCTGATTTATGACAAAGGTGGTCCTACAAAGCAGTAAGCAAAGGACGGTCTTGTCAACATATGTTCATAGATCAACTGGATGTACAAGTTAGAAAAAAAAGTGGATTTACAGTTGGAAAATAATACAATAATTAACAGATAATACAAGAATAAATTCTGTTTCCTATACTCACAATTGTAAACCTACATTTGCTCTACCCTCTATATATGATAGAAATTAATTCTGAGCCATACCTTCATCAATAAAGGTGAGTTGTAGGCTTCAATGTTAACATTAAAATAACAAAACTTCCAGATAATAAAAAAGGAGACTATTTTCAAGAACTTGGGGTAGAAGATTTTAAAAACAGTACATACAGAGTATTAACCACCATGTCAGCCACCATTTTACTCTACTAGTATGTTAGCTTAATCCTTTTTAAAAGTACAGATATAACTGATATCATACAGCACTTGTCTTTCTCTATCTGACTTATTTCACTGAGCACAATGTCCTCCAGGTTCATTCATATTGTAGCAAATAGCAATACTTCCTCCATTTTTATGGCTGAGTAATATTCCATTGTGTGTGTGTATGTGTATCACATTTTCTTTATTCATCCATCAACAGACACTTTGGTTTCCATATCTTGGTTATTGTGAATAATGCTTCATTGGACATAGGAATTAAGCTGTCCCTTTGAGAAACTGATTTTGTTTCCTTCAGATATATACTGAGAAGTGGGATTGCTAGATCACATGGTAGTTCTATTTTTAATTTTTTTAGTAACTTCCACACTGTCTTCTATAACGGCCATACCAATTTATATGTCCACTAACAGTGTACAAAGGTTCCCTTTTTCCACATCCTTGCCAACATTTGTAACCTCTTGTCTTTTTTAATAAAATTCTCACAACAGTTGTGAGGAGATAGATCATTGTGATTTGATTTTCATTTCCCTGATGATTAGTAATGTTGAGCACCTTTTCGTGGACATGTTGATTTGCAGAAATTTTGTCCCATTCCATATACTGTCTTTTCATCTTATCGGTTGTTTCCTTTGCTGTGCAAAAGTCCCACTTACTTATTTTAGCTTTTGCTGCCTATGCTTTTGGTGTCTTAGCCAAACATCATTGCTAATACCAAAGTGAAGGAGCTGTTTTTCAGTGTTTCCCTCCAGGAGTTTTATGGTTTCAGGTCTTACATTTAAGTCTTTAATCCATTTTGAGTTAATTTTTGTGAGTGGTATAAGACATGGGTCTAATTTCACTCTTTTGCATGTGTATATCCAATTTCCTCACTATTTATTTTAGAGACTGTCCTCTCCCAGTTGTGTGTTATGACACCCTTGTCAAAGAATACTTGACCATATATGCACAAATTTATTTCTGGGCTCTCTATACTGTTCCATTGGTCTGTATTTCTGTTTTTAATTCCAGTACAACCCATAGAATGAATACAATGTAAGGATTAAATTAATGATATAGACCTACATTTTTTTTGATATGGGAAACTCTATGATGTCACACTGTTGAATAAAAAAATCAAGTTAAAATTAAAAAGTATGGTGTATGTTTATGTTCACATGGAGAGGAATTTTAAAGGATGTTAATTTCTGGATAGGAAGATTTCAAGTGATTTCTTTATACTTCATGACACTGTTTTCTTTTTATTATAGTGTATATGTTTATAATCAAAATGTTTTATTTTCATCTAAAGGCTTGCTGAATCATATTTATTTCCCTTACAAAATATACTCTCCTTTACATTTGTGTAATCCATGCTCTGTTTCAGGTTTTCATTATTCATGCAATAGCCATGTAATAATATCAGTTGCCCTGTCTTAAGAGTAATAGCACATGATATCTGTACAGTACTTCCTAATTTACAAAGTACTTTCAATAAATACATTATCCCACTGAGACTCCAAAACAACATTATGAGTAGGTACATTATTATTATCATCTTTTACATTAAAAAAACTCCAAAGTTACTGACTTTGAAGGGAACTTCTAACCCAAATTTTATGTATTTCCCATTACTCCTGGATGATTTAGAGTAAGAATAGCCCTAAACTCTTAACATAAGAAGGATACAGGATATTTCCCAGAACTTAAAGAAGGATGATGTAGCTGGAAACCAGAGAGCTGAGACTGGAAAGGCCTTAGATGATTTATTAAGGAGTTAGAATTTATCTCAAAGGCAATGGGAAGCTGCTAAAGGGTCATAAAAAGAGGAATGAAATAAATTATCATTGTTTTGACCAGAGTCTGTAAAATTTTCCAGTAACAAGCCAGATAGCAAATATTTCAGGATTTACGAGCTATATGGTTTCCTATAATTATTCCACTTTGCCTCTGCGGAGCAAAAGGAGTCATAAACAGTACGTAAACAACTGAGTTTGGCTGTTTTAATAAGCTTCATTTATGGACACTGAAATTTAAATCTGAATATCATATTTTTAGTTGTCATGTAATACCATTCTTTGAACATTTTTCAGTGATTTAAAACTATAAGAAAACATTCTTGGGCTGGATTTGACTGGCAGGCCGTAGTTTGCTGACACCTAGCTTATACGATCATTAGGCTACACTGAAAAGTGAACAAAGAGGTGGTCTTCTCAGGCCCATGTCCTCAGGCCCATGTCTCCAGGCCCAGCACCTTCACAGTTGCTTTTTAATATTCAAGGGCTGTGATACCTTGCTACATAGCTTTATCTCTCTGACACTGATAGATGATAATGCACAAAGACTATTTTCAGATAACAAATATATTTTTTGGTGATCCTTTTCTGTTCCATGTCATATTAATTTTAGTCTTTTAGGAAGATATATCTTAGGGTATAAAATCCTTTATACATAGGAATAATCCTATTTATTTTATGAACTTTTAAATTCAAAGAGGTGATATTTCTCATTATATAGGCCAGACCTATAGACCTCTCCCTAGATGATAATTTAAATAGGAATAGTTGATCTAACAGAAAACATGATAAATTATTTCAGACAATTTCAACACAGAGCCTCAAATGTATATAGAAGATTCATGAGCCTAAATGGATCTTTGAGGCCATCATACTTTGTTAAGGCCCTCAATGCTTCCTCTTAAGATATATCTTGGGCTATAAATAAGGAAAGTTACAAAACAGAGCAAGGATGCTGCTTTTTAATGATTGTTCACTTTTACAAATAAAAAGGGAAGTAAACCTATTTCTCTCCTTCCCTCATTTTATTTTTATTTTTTACACATAAAAATCATTATGGGTTAAGGTTAGCAAATTAGTAGAAAGGTTTTCTGGACTACAGATTTTATTTATGTATCTTTAGAGGGGAAGGAAAGGAGAGAGGGAGAGAAATATCAATGCATGGTTGCCTCTTGTGCGTCCCCTGCTGGGAACTGGCCTACAGCCCAGGCATGTGCCCTGACTGGGAATCGAACTGCGATCCTTTGGTTCGCAAGCCCGCGCTCAATCCACTGGGCCACACCAGCCAGGTGGACTACAGATTTAAACTAATATGAAAACTTTCTTACTATTGCTACTGGTTAAATTGAGACTAAATGCTAAAACAGATACAATTTTTTCAAAAAGATTAATAACCATGGACAGATGGAAGAAACCACATCACCACAGTGTGGAGGAGGCACAAGAGGGCTAGCTGGGTTCCCACACATGGCAGCTAAAGTTCCAGAACGATATTTCAGTGGCTGGGGGGATTCACCTTAAGTGCATGGTCTAAACCCCAAGCTGGGCTCCCTAGCCTACAGCACCAGAGCCTGAAAGGAACCCAGATAACATCCTGCTATGAAGAAGAGTACAGTTTCTGTCTGCCAAAGAGAGATGGCTGAAGATGCAGAGAGCCTTTTAAAGAGGCAACACACAAAATTTCATTTGTAGCCACTTAGACCCTGGGCTCCAGCAGATGGAGGACATAGTGGACTAGAGTTAGTTGAGGAGACTCTGGAGTTGGTGGCCCTGAGAAGAGAACTGATAGAACAGGCACCAGATCCCTGGCTGAGTCATTCCCCATACCCCAGAAGCCATTGTTCTCAGGCAGAGCGCTCCCTCTCTTTCCCCAAGTAGCATCAGCTTGATGGGAAGCAACAGCCTCGCCCATGGGAATTACTTTTGCCCCACACTGTGGTACTTAATCCAGGCTGCTGATTACACTTTAAGACTATATCACTGATTAGATTAAAATCTAAGGTGGAAAATACAAAGCAGCAGCCAAAATGGGAAGACAAAGAAACAGACCCCAAATGAAAGAACAAGAGAATTCTCCAGAAGAAGAAATAGATGAAATGGAGGCAAGCAAGTTATCAGATAGAGAGTTTAGAGTACCGATTACAAGGACACTCAACAGCATGACAAAAGACATAGAAACTGTAGAAAAGGACCAATCAGGAGCCATAAAAAAGAACCACTTCAGATGTTGCATAAATAATGCAACATCTGAAATAAATAATACACTGGAAGGAATAAACAATAGGTTAGATGAAGCAGATGGCTGAATCAGTGATTTGAAAGATGAGGTAAAAAGAAAAAAGCACCCAGACAGAGCAGCAAAAAGAAAAAAGAATTTAAAAAAATGAGAACCTAAGAAACATTTTGGATAAAATGAAGCATAACAATATCTGCATCAAGGAAATGCCTGAAGGAGTAGAGAGTGAGCCAAGAATGGAGAACCTATTTGAAGAAATAATGAGCAAAAGCTTTCCTAATCTGGCAAAGGAAAAAGACAGACAAGTCCAGGAAGCTCAGAGCCCCAAACAAGTTGGATCTAAAAAGGCCTACACCAAGACACATCATAATTAAAATGACAAGACTTAAAGACAAGGAGAGAATCCTAAAAGCTGTAAGAGAAAAACAGGTAGTTACATGCAAGGAAGCACCAATTAGACTGTCAGATGATATTTCAACAGAAAAACTTCAGGCTAGAAGGTTGTGGTGTGAAATATTCAAGGTGATGAAAAGCAATGACCTACAACCAAGGTGACTTTACCCAGCAAGGCTATCATTTAAAACTGAAGGAAAAATAAGGAACTTCCCAGACAAAAAGCTAAAGGAGTTTGTTAACTCCAAACCAGTTAGCAACAAATGTTAAAGGACTTGCTTTAAGAAGAAGAAGAAAAAAAGAAAGAAGAAAATAGTCTAACAATAAAAGGGTACTAAATACATATCTATCAATAATCATCTTAAATGTAAATGCCTTAAATGGTCCAATCAAAAGACACAGAGTAGCTGAATGGATACAAACACAAAACCCATGTATATGCTGCCTCCAAGAGACCCATCTCAGATTGAAAGATACACATGGACTAAAAGTAAAGGGATGGAAAAAGATATTTCATGCAACTGGAAAGGAAAACAAAGCTGGGATAGCAATTCTTATTTCTGACAAAATAGATTTCAAAACCAAGGCTACAGTGATAAAGGGAAAAATCCAACAAGGGGATATGACCCTAGTAAACACTTACACACCCAACATAGGAGCACCAACAATGTAAAGCAAATCTTGATGGACATAAAGGGAGAGATGGACATAAAGGGAGAGAAGGACAGAAATACAGTTAGTCATAGGTGGGGATTTTAACGCCCCACTGACTTCAATGGATAGATCTTCCAGACAGAAAATCAACAAGGAGACAACAGCCTTAAACAGCATATAAGTTCAAATGGATTTAATTGATATCTTCAGAGCATCTCACACCAAAGCAGCAGAAAATACACACATTTTAAATGCACATGTGATGTTTTCTGGGATAGACCACATGTTAGGACACACAACTAGTCTCAATAAATTTAAGAAGACTGAAATTATATCAAGCATCATTTCTAACCACAATGCTATGAAACTAGAAATTGAACACAAGAACACTGAAGAACATACAAAGACATGGAAGCTAAGTAACATGTTATTAAACAATGAACGGATCAACAACAAGACCAAGGAAGAAATCAAAAGATACCTTGAAACAAATGAAAATGAGGAGACAACAATCCAAAATCTGTGGGACACTGGGAAAGCAATCTTAAGAAGGAAATTCATAGCATTGTAGGCCTATCTCAAAAAAACAAGAAAAAGCTCAAATAAACAATCTAACTTCACACTTAAAGGAAATTGAAAAAGAACAACAAAGCCCAAAGTGAGTTGCAGGAAGGAAATAATAAAGGTCAGAACTGAAATAAATGAAATAGAGTCTAAAAAATGATATAAAAGATCAATGAATCCAAGAACTGTTTCTTTGAAAAGATAAATGAGATTGACAAACCTTTAACCAGACTCATTAAGAAAAAAAGAGACAGGACCCAAATAAAGAAAATCAGAAACAAAAGAGGGGAAATATCAAATAACACCAAATAAATAAAAAGGACTGTAAGAAAATATTATGAACAACTATATGTCAACAAACTGGACAAGCTGGACAACATGGGTAAATTCCTAGAAACATACAATCTTCAAAAACTAAATCAGAGAATCTGAATAGACAGACTACACCTAGTGAAACTGAAACAGTAATCAAAAAATTCCCAACAAACAAAAGCCCTGGACTGGATGGCTTCAGAGGAGAATTTTACCAAACATTCCGAGAACTAACACCTCTCCTGAAACTATTTCGTAAAACTCAAGAGGACAGAAGGTTCCCAAACTCATTTTATGAAGCCAACATTATCCTAATTCTAAAATCAGATAAAGACACTACAAAGAAAGAAAATCACAGGCCAATATCCCTGATGAACATAGACACTAAAATCCTCATCAAAATATTAGCAAACAGAATACAACACTGCATCAAAAAGATCATACACCATGATCAAGTGGGACTTATTCTGGGAATGCAAGGTTGGTACATTCACAAATCAATAAATGTGATTCATCACATATAAAAGATGAGGGATAAAAACCACATGATCACATTAATATATGCAGAAAATAATTTGATAATATCCAGCACCCACTTTTGATAAAAATTCTCAGCAAAGTAGGACTAGAAGGAACATACCTAAACATAGTAAAGGCCATGTATGA
Source organism: Carollia perspicillata (assembly GCA_004027735.1). NCBI lineage: Eukaryota > Metazoa > Chordata > Mammalia > Chiroptera > Phyllostomidae > Carollia > Carollia perspicillata. The sequence goes on along the minus strand of PVKM010005999.1, from coordinate 32,811 downwards.
CAAACTCACCACCAGCATCATACTCAATGGGAAAAATCTACAAGCATTCCTCTTAAGGCTGGGAACAAGACAGGGATGTTCGCTTTACCTCTCTTACTCAACGTAGTACTGGAAGTAACAGCCATGGCAATCAGACAAGAAGAAATAGAAGGCATCAAAGGAAGAAGTAAAACTGTCATTATTTCCAGATGACGTGATATTGTACATAGAGAACACCAAACATTCCACCAAGAAACTACCAGAACTGATAAATGAATTCAGCAAAATAAAAATATCCAGAAATCAGTTGCATTTTAATGTCAATAATGAACTAACAGAAAGGGAAATTAAGAAAACAATCACATTCTCAATTGCTACAAAAAGAATGAAGTATCTAGGAATAAACCTAAGCAAGGATGTAAAAGACCTGTACTTGGAAAATTATAAGACACTAAAGAAAGAAGTATGAGAAGATACAAATAAGGAGAAGCACATACTGTGTTCATGGATAGGAAGAATCAACATCATTAAAATATCTTTCTTTTTTGCCATCTCGAAGCCTGTGGAGCCTGCCAGGAACAGAACTTCTACAACAATAAATATGTCTGGAAGGCTTTGGTCCAAGGTCATTTTTGCTGGCTATAATCAGGGTTTCTGGAACCAGAGGGAGCACACAGCTCTTCTTAAAATTGAAGGTGTTTAAGCTCGAGATGAAATTGAATTCTATCTAGGCAAGAGATGTGCTTATGTGTCCAAAGCACAGAACAACACAGTGACTCATGGTGGTAAACCAAACAAAACCAGAGTGATCTGGGGAAAGGCAAATTGTGCTCATGGAAACAGTGGCACAGTTCATGCTAAATTTGAAGCAACCTTCCTGCTAAGGCCATTGGACACAGAATCTGTGTAATGCTGTACCCCTCGAGGATTTAAGCTTATTGATAAATAAATAACAACCCTGACTATGTGGCTCAGTTGGGGGCCCTATGGCAAAGGGAAGGATTCCAGGTTGGGGGACATGATTGGGTTGCAGGTTTACTCCCTGGTCAAGATGCAAAGGGGAGCCAACTGATGCATGCTTCTCACACACATCGATGGCTTTCATCTTCTTTTTCTCCCTTCCTTCCCTCTCAAATACGTAAATAAAATCTATTTTAAACAGTAAATTAAAAATAAATAAGATAAAATAAAATATTGATACTACCCAAAGCAATCTATAGATTCGACACAATTCATATCAAGATTCCAATGATGATTATCACAGAACTAGAACAAATATTTAAAAAATTTATAAGGGGCCCTGGGTGGTGTAGCTCAGTGGATTGAGTGTGGGCTGCGAACCAAAGGGTTGCCATTCAATTCCCAGTCAGGGCACATGCCTTGGTTGTAGGCCAGCTCCCCAGTGGGGGTCACGTGAGAAGTAACCACACATTGATGTTTCTTGCCCTCTCTTTCTCCCTCCCTTTCCCTCTCTCTAAAAATAAATAAATAAAACCTTTAAAAATTTTATACAGAACCACAAAAGGCCCTGCATAAATAGCAACAGCGATCCTAAGAAAGAAGAACATTATTGTAGGAATCATACTACTTAATATTAAACTATACTATAAGGTCACAGTAATCAAACAGCATGGTACTGGCATAAAAACAGATACATAGATCAATGGAACAGGCTAGAGAGCCCAGAAATAAACCCATACCTTTACAATCAATTAATATCCACAGAGGAAGCAAGCACATACAATAGACTAAAGATAGTTTATTAAATAAATGCTGTTGGGAAAATTGAACAGACACATGCAGGAAAATGAAACTAGGTCACCTTTTCATACCATGCACAATAATAAATTCAAAATCTATCGAAGACTTAAATGGTAGATTAAAACCATAAAAATTGTAGAAGAAAACACAGGCAGCAAAATCTCAGACATGGCTAAAAGCAATTTTTTTATTGGATATATCTCCCCAGGCAAGGGAAACAAAAGAAAAAATAAACAAATAGGACTACGTCAAACTAATTTTTTTTGCACAGTAAAGGAAACCATCAACAAAATAAAAAGACAACCCATAGAATGAGAATGTATTTGCCAATACCTCTGAAATATCTAAAATTTATGAAGAACTTAGAAAACTCAACACCAAAAATAAATAAACAATCCAATTAAAAAATGGGCAAAGGACCTGAATAGACACTTCTCCAAAGAGGACATACAGATGGCCAATGACATAGGAAAAGCTGCTCAAAGTCACTAATCATCAGAGAAATGCAAATTAAAACCACAATGAGATACCATCTCACACCTGTCAGAATGGCTATCATCAAAAAATCAACAAACAGGTGCTGGTGAGGATGTGGAGAAAGGGGGGACCCTTTTGCACTGTTGGTGGGAATACAGATTGGTGCAGCCACTGTGGAAAGCAGCATGGAGATACCTCAAAAAATTAAAAATGGATCTGCCTTTTGACTCAGCTATCCTGTTTCTGGGAATATATTTGATAGAACCCAAAACACTAATTCAAAGAAACATAAGCATCCCTATATTCATTGCAGCATTATTTACCATTGCCAGGATATGGAAGCAGCCCAAGTGTCCATTAGCAGATAAATGTATAAAACAAATATGGGACAGTTACACAATAGAATACTACTCAGCTGTAAAAAAGAAGAAAATTTTACCCTTTAAGACAGTATGGATGGACCTAAAGAACATTATGCTAAGTGAAATAAGCCTTTCAGAGAAGACAAATGCCATATGATTTCACTCACATGTGGAATGTAATGAACAAGCTGAACTAACAAGGAAAATAGGGACAGATTCATAGATGGACAGCAGGATGTCAGCTAATAGGGGGAAGGGAAGGGTATGGAGGGATTTAGCAAAAAGGAAAAAGGACTCATGGGCAAAGACAATAGTGTGGTGATTGCTGGGGAGGAGGGGCCTATACTGGGACTAAATGGTAATAAAAAACACAATACAAATTAAAAATATATGGTAATAAAACTAGAGGATGGCTTTCATGATTATATATTAATCTTCAGAGCAGTAGAAATTACAGAATATCATAAACTGAGTAAGTTTGCTAGATACTATACATTTAAATATTCAATCTTTCAAGTTCTTATCTTCATTAGAGAAAGACTAGGACTATAGATATTAAAAAAATAAAGACATGATGAAAATCTACCTTTACTAGGGTGAGTATTGCCAGAGGTGAAGAGATGGAGAAAAAGAAGAAAATCAATAGGATCAGAAAAATATAAAAATTATTCTAATTAAATTTCTGACACTGACATTAGCATGCATAGGTTTTGGTGAAAATAATAAAACCTTCCCTCATATACTAATATGGCTACTCAGTTTGACATAACAAAATACAGATGACAACTGAAAGTTCATACTTTCGCAATAATTAGAAAGATGTTTTTCATGACCAATGAAAGCACAATTTAACTGAATGATGCAAAGTTGGAATTGAAATAACAAACTCAGTCTGAAGACAAATGATCTAATGTCATGAATTCCTATTAACAAAGCTTAAACTACAAAATGTCTTCATTGTGCAGAACATTCAGGTAAAAGAACTTTCCATTTTTTTTTGTTTGCAAGAAGTTTTTGTTTTATTGTTTCTTTGACAACAATGAAATCTCTGTGGAGTAGAAAGCACTGGGAAACCAGGAAAGGAACACCACCTTTTTTGTTCATCTGATCTCACTGTGATATTGTAGTGAAAGATCTTATAAAACAAGAACCTGTTACAGAACACAAGAAGCTATAAGAAACTAGTCAGTTTTGCTGTTCGTAGCTTATAAATAGGAGGACTGAAGTATATGTGAATTTATAACCTCTTTGGTTCACTTTACACTGTGGTTACTTTAAAAATGCAAGTGAAAATATTCAAATTTGTCACTTTGCCCTAAAATCTCCTTAGTCTGCTCAGACAGACTGAGCGTATTCAAGATGTCTGGGATGTGTTTTGCCCTATATCCTGGCTCTGTAGCTGTATTTCTTCAGAGAATAGATTAGAAAGACATTTAAGCTTATTAGACAGAAAGGTGTCATCCCCTCACATAAGGATAAAAATTCAAGAATTATAAATTCTTAGAAAACATTAAAAAAATTCTTCTGGACCTGGCAAGGAAAATGTCAACAAGTCAAAAGAAACTAGATGGCTATTGACCAATTTCAGGAAGGCGAAGCTGCAAGCCAAGATGGAATAATGCTTTCCCACCAAGCGACTAAGGCACAAATGACACTAATCCTTTTTAATGGTCACGAAAGCTGACAACTTACTCAGCCTTAGAACTGAAGGCACAAAATCATCTCTGGGAATGACTCACCATAAACAGGTCTCGAGCACCAATGTCAACAGCTAACAAAAATGCCTTTTCAAATCTCTGGTACCTGTAAGGAAGAAATATTATCTATTATTGCAAACAAACCTATATAAAAGCAGAGAGCTGTTTGTTTAATGTATTTATGTGTTACTGTTTTTGGTCTACTGACGGCAAATTTTTTTTCAAACAGTAGAGTCTTTGTCCACTGGGATCTTCTGTATGTGAAGTATTACTGTACTTAGAAGGAGCTGAGGCACAGTGCCCGGGGAGGCCCTTCAGTACCACTTTCCAGGAGAAGCACAGCCCACAGTAGGTGCTGCTGAACACAGGGAAAGGATAGCTTAGGAACTACGTTTTTCAAAACTTTTTACTTTATTGTGCTTCGTAAGAGAAAAGTATAGGGATCTATAGCAAGATAAGAGTAATTAACATTTTAATTATAGTTTTGCGTTTCTTAGTTAAAAGTTGAGATGTTAAGTGTTGATTATAGACGTCTCACTTGTGAGTTTTTGAAAAAAATTAATCTTAGACTGTTGTAAAATGACAAGTAAATGGTTTCTAAATATTTTAGGGTAATAATTTTCTACTCTTTTTTTCAATCATTCTCTTTCCCAAAAGTAAAATTTTGAGAATTTTCTTTAAGTTTAATTTTAGGCTGAGAGAGACAAGAACAAACTATAGTTTAAATTAGTTACCTTTACAGAAAGTTTAAGATCTTAAGAGAAAAGTATGTCATGAACTTACACAGTTAATTGCTGAATAACTGGGGGTTAGGAACGCCAAACCCTACAGAGTCAAAAATCCTCCCATAATAACTACAGTTGGCTCTGGGAGTCCATGGGAGGATTGGTTCTAGGTCCCCTTGCAGATACCAAAATCTGCGGATTCTCATGTCCCTTACCTAAAATGATGTAATAAATATAGCCAGCCATCCACGTCTGCAGATTCCCAACCATGGACAGGAAATATTATTTTCAATCAGCACTTTGTTAAATCTGAGGATGTGACACCTGTGGAGGACCCACTGTATTTATTGAAAAAAAAAATCTGCATGTAAGTGGATCCCTGTGGTTCAAAGCCATGTTGTTTAAGGGTCAGCTTTGCACAGGGTTTTGGAAGGAAAGGTCATCTTTACTTTTTCTGAATGCTGAGATTTACATAGGTATAACTGTCCATTTTTCTGACTCTAGATACAAGCAAGTAAATTACTAAGTTATTCTCTGTTCTCCATTTTATTTTATGAAATGTGGTGGAACAAAATATCAGATTTCAAATAAAACGTATCAGAAAAATGGATTAATGAACAGATTACATAAATTTTATTGAACAGCTAAAATAATTAAAATTCAAACAAACAAGGCTTATTCTTATAATACATGAGGTAGTAGGTCTAGAACCCGAACCATTTCACAGTTTCCATGTTACGACTAATGATTGTCATCTTCTCCTTGGCCCTTCTTACTAGTATTTCCACTATTTACCCAAATCCTTTTCTACTGTGGAAGATCAGAAGGCAATTGTGTTCATTTTTGTTCCTGGAAGCTCCTGGCTCCTTATATATTCAGTGGAGGTGGGATGTAATGGGTTAGAGGATAGAGAATTAGTAAGTTCTACTACTTTCCCACACATTCATTGCCATTTTGCATTTGTTTACATTCTAGCGAAAATTTCCTGGCAATAGTCATCATCCATCTTTTTTGATGATCAAACTTAAAGATAAGTTGTTATCTTCTGTGTCCTTTGGCCACATTTGACCTTACAGACTCCTCCTTGAAAGTGGCTCTTTCCTTCATTTGGAAGTGCTAGTCTTTGTTTTCTCATTTCTTAGATTTAATCTTCTTAGTCCCCCTTCCTAGTTCATTTTTCTCTGCCTACTCCAAGAAGTTGGCATACTATGGTCCTCTTTTATTTATATTCACTCAATCCAGTATCCCATCAACCTTACCCACTCCCATTGATAATTACATCGATGACTTATAAATCTTAAGGATTCATCTCTCTCCTGAACTACACACTCTTGTTTCCAGGTACCTCAAATTAAATATGACTAATACATCCATTGATACATAAATTTGGCAAGCATATATATGATAAATTGAAATTTGAGAATGAAATTAAGGGGGACAAGTTAGGATATACTCTTCTTTCCAGATGAGCAGTGATGATGAACATTATGATAACATGAAAGAACTGGCACTGGTATCTGGCAGCATGGTCAACCAGAAATACCAAAGGGAGATCTCAACTAGACTGCTAGAAGATATACGTTAAAGTATATCACAGGACTCTGAAAACAAAGAAAGAAATCACATCATAAACAAATCAACAAACGAGTGTTGGAGAGGATGCTGGGAAAAAGGAACCCTACTGCACTGTTGGTGGGAATGCAGACTGGTGCAGCCACTGTGGAAAACAGCATGGACTTTCCTCAGAAATCTAAAAATGGAACTGCCTTCTGACCCAGCAATTCCACTGCTAGGATTATATCCCAAGAACCCAGAAACACCAATCTAAAAGAACCTATGCACCCCAATGTTCATAGCACCACAATTTACAATAGCCAAGTGCTAGAAGCAACCTAAGTGCCCATTAGCAAATGACTGGATCAAAAAACTATGGTACACATACACAATGGAATGCTATGCAGCAGAGAGAAAGAAGGCGCTCCTACCCTCTGTGACAGCATGGACAGAAATGGAGAACATTATGCTAAGTGAAATAAGCCAGGCAGTGAGGGACAAATACCATAGATCTCACCTTTAACTGGAACATAATCAACAAAAGAAAAAAGCAAGCAAAATATAACCAGAGACATAGAAATTAATAACAATTTGACAGTAACCAGAGGGGAGGTTGGAGGGGATAATGAGGGGAAGGGTTTTCAGGAACTACTATGAGGGACACATGGACAAAATCAGTGGGGAGGATGGAAGAAAGGCAGGGAGGTGGGTTTGGCTGGGGTCAGGGGGAGTGGATGGGGAAAAGTGCAGACAACTGTAATTGAACAACAATAAAATAATTATTTTTAAAAAAGAAATCTCCAAAGATACCATACTATCAACCAAAAAATAACCAAATAAAATCCCTTAATTGACACTTGAGTGAGGGGCGGGGGGGGGAAGGCAGAAGTATTCCAAGGAGATTGGACCTTGAATAAGTTTCAACGTAAAAGTGCTAAGCCTGAGACTTCTGATTAAGCCAGGGGCAAAAATATTCCCAGGTTTATTAGTGCCCTATCTTTAGCAGAAACAATTTAAAAAATCAAGGCTAGATTGAAGTACTATTGATAGAAGCCCCTAGGATTACTGTAAATTAAAATAAAACAATGTAAGTTCACAAGGATCACCAAATACACAAGGAAACAAGCTACTATAAAAGAAAATTAGACAATAAATAGTTTTATATCTCCATGGATTTGAGATCATTGAATTATTAAAGTTAGAACATAAAATAATTCATTATAAGATATTGATACTGAAAATAAATATGCAACAATATATAATAAAAAATTACCAGGTAGACTTTTCAAAGAATAAAATAAAACTTTTAGAAATAAAAATTTAATTATTGGCATTAACTTGACACATTTGAGAGAATTATTAAACTAAAAGATGCCTAAATAAGGAATTACACACAATGTTGCACAGAGACTGGAAATAAAAAATATAAAGAGGTTAAGCAAGACAGAGAAAATGAAAAGGTTTAACATGTTTAATCAAGGAATAAAGTTAATGGCTGATATGATATGAATCCATAAACACAGGAGGAACAATACATATCAAGCAAGATAAATTGAAAAGAATATATAATTATGCAATTTGTAATGGAAATGCAGAACTCCAAAAATGAAGATCTTAAAAAAACTGCCAGAGAGAAGACAGGTCACTTACAAAGAAACTTCAAATAGACTGACACCAGACCCCTTAATGGCAATAATGGAAGGTAGAAGACAGTAGGAAAATATCTTCAAATTATGAAGACAAAATAAGCATCAATATTGTATGATATAACAGTGGACTTCGCTTTCAACAATGAAAGCAAAGTAAAGACCCTTTCAGATATACAAAAACTAAGCACATTCACCAAATCTTTAATAAAGGGACTACTAGGGGACATATCTCAGGAAAAAGGAAAATGACCTCAGATGGAAAGTCTGAGAAGCAATGGCTTTTTTAAAAAAAGGATTTGGGTAGGATCAAGGATAGGAAGTGGGGATGGCTAGGGTAGGGGGGAAGTTGTGGGGGTAAAATGGAGACAACTGCACTTGAACAACAATAAAAAATGTGGGGAAAAAAGCAAAAAAGGATTTGGTTAATATATAGGTAAGATAAATAGGCATACACACAGATATTTTTATATAGTTTAAGATTAGATAATATTAATTAGCAATATCATATAAATCAGAAGGGATTTCAAGTACTAGGTCCTTGCTTTTTTTGTACTGTTGAAGATATTAATTAATGTTTGAATTTGATAACTATGGATAGCAAATTTCAATGATAAATGGGTTTTAAGATATGAATATACAACAATTAGCTTTTCCATCACTAGTTGATGGTCAAATGGAATGTTTCCAAGTTAGTCTTATTATGAATAAAGCTGTAACAATTATTCATATACAAGTTATACAGATGCTTTCATTTCTCTTGGGAAAAATAAACATATTATTAGAATTGCTGGGCCATATGGTAAGTATATGTTTAACATATAAGGAACTACCCAATGATGTTCTAAACTGATTACAACATTTTATAAGCCCACTAGCAATAACAGGAAATTTCCAGTGTATCCACATCCTCCAATACTTGGTACTCTCAGTCTTTTTTATTTTATACTTCTAATGGGTATATAGTAGTTTCTGATTATAACTTATATTTCTCTGAGGACTAATGATGCTGAGCATCATGACTGTTTTATCCCCATATGAGTTTCTAGTGGTTACAGCACCATTGTTTAAAAAATTTGTTCTACATGGAATTACCTTGGCAATTTAGTAAAAAACCAGTTGTACTAAGTTTTGAAATTAGGAAGTATAAATCTTCCAACTTTGTTCATTTTCAAGACTCTTTAGGATATTAGGGGTCCTTTACAACTTTATATGAATTTACAGACTGGCTTTCCATATTTTTGCAAAAAAAAACAATTGGAATTTTGGCAGGAGTTGAATCAAACCTGTAGACGTCATTGAATAGAACTGCCATCTTTTTTTAAAGTATCTTTATTGATTATGTTATTACAGTTTTCCCAATTTTCCCCGCCTTATCCCCCTTCCACTCTGCCCCCCAAACCTCCAGCATTCCTACCTTAGTTCATGTCCATGGGTTGTACATGTAAGTTCTCTGAGTCCTCTGTTTCCTATACCATTTTTATCTTTCCCCGTCTATTTTATGCCTAGTAATTATGCTGCTTCTTCCCTGTACCTTTCCCCACCAATTCCTCCCTTTTCCCTCCCCACTGAACTCCCTCTGTGTGATGTCCATTTCTCTGATTCTATTCCTGACCTGGTTGTTTGCTTAGTTTTTGTTTTCATTGTTTTTCTTTTCTTTTAGGTTCACTTGTTAATAGTTGTGAGTTTGTTGTCATTTTATTGTTCATACTTTTAATCTTCTTTTTCTTAGCTAAGTTCCTTTAACATTTCATATAATAATGGTTTGGCAATGATCAATTCCTTTAACTTGACCTTATCTGGGAAGCACTTGTCTGCCCTTCCATACCAATTGAAAGGTTTGCTGGATAGAGTAATCTAGGTTGTAGGTCCTTGCCTTTCATGACTTGGAATACTTCTTTCCAGCCCCTTCTTGCCTGTAAGGCTTCTTCTGAGAAATCAGCTGATTGCATTATGGGAACTCCTTTGTAGGTAACTCTCTCCTTTTCTCTTGTACTTTAGGATCTTCTCTTTGTCTTTGATCTTGGGTAACTTAATGATGATGTGCCTTGGTGTGTTTCTCGTTGGGTCCAACTTCTTTGGGACTCTCTGGGCTTCCTATTTCTTTCACCAGATTGGGGAAGTTTTCCTTCATTATTTGTTCAAATAAGTTTTCAATTTCTTGCTATTGTTTTACTCCTTCTGGAACCCCTATAATTTGGGTTTTAGAATGTTCCAGGTTGTCCCAGAGAATTCTCAGCCTCTCTTCATTTTTTTGGATTCTTGTTCCTTCATTCTGATCCAGTTGGATGTTTATTTCTTCCTTTTGTTCCAAATCGTTGCTTTGAATCCTGGTTTCCTCTCATCACTGTTGGTTCCCTGAATATTTTGCTTTATTTCATTTTGGGTGTCTTTCATTTTTCAACCAAGCTGAATCAGTTCTGTGAGCATTTTGTTTACCAGGGCTTCAAATTCTCCATCAGATAAGATGGCAATCTCCTCATCACTTAGTTCTGAGATTTTGCTGTGTTCTTTCATTTGGGCCATTTCTTTGTCTTGGTGACATGGTAAGTTGTAAGGGACAGGGCAACCCTCTTTGCTGGGCTGCCTGTGGGGGAGGGGCGAGAGAGGAAACGATACAGCTTGCCTGCTAGTCTCTAGCACACTTTCCAACAGACTCTCGTGTCTGATTGGAAGTATCTCCCACCATGGCAACCCCAGCCTTAGCCCACAGTCAGCTGTGAATCTCAGTTTTCCCCATATGTCAGTCCCTCCCTTGCAGCTCTGCCAAGCTCCACAGTCAGCCCCTCCCCTCAGCCACCTAGTCGAAGTTTTTCTGAGTTAGCCCACATGGCCCACCTTACTGGTCTGGTTGTACTGGTTGATTTTTCTTTAATTCCTTGGTTGTTGGAGTTCCATGCAGTTTGATTTTCTGGCACTTTTGGTTGTTTATTGGTTCTAGATTGGTTGTTGTCCTCCTTTTGGTTGTGCAAGGAAACAAAGGGTTTATACCTACACCTCCATCTTGGCCGGAACTTCTTAGAACTGCCATCTTAATAGTAAGTCTTCCAATCCAAGAACATGGGATAGCTTTAAATTATTGAAGTCTTCTTCAGTTTATTTTAGCAATATTTTCTGCCTTTCAGTGTATGTCTCTCACTATCTTGGTTAAATTTATTTGTAGGTATTTCATTCTTTTGGATGCTACTGTAAGTAGAATAGTTTTCTTCATTTCCTGATTGGATTGTTAATTGCTGGTATACAGAAATGCAACTTTTTTTGGTTGTTGTATGTAGACCTGTATCCTGCAAGCTTGTTGAATTAATTTTATAGGTAAATAGTTTTCATGTGGATTCTTTGATATTTTTTAAAGTATAGAATTGTTTTAAAATCAAGATAATTTCATTTCTTCTTTTCCAATTTAGATACTTTTTATTTCTTTACTTGCCTAGACACTCTGGCTAGAACTTCTAGTACAATACTAAACAGCAGTAGTAAAGGTGGACATCCTTGTGTTGTTCTTGATCTTAGAAAGCTTTCAGCCTTTAACCACTAAATAGGATGTTAGCTGTGGGATTTTCATAAATGGCCTTCATTATGTTGAAGAAATGTTCCTCTATTCATAGTTGCTAAGTTTTTCTAAAATGAAGAGGTTTTGAATTTGGTCAAATACTTTTCTGTACCAATTGAAATATGTTCATATGTATCTTCCCTCCTTCTATTAATGTGGTATATTACATGAATAGGTTTTCTTATGTTGAAACTATGTTTGCATTCCTGGGATAAATCCCACCTGGTCATGGTATATAATCCTTTTACTATGTGTTGGATTTAGCTTACTAGCATTTGGTTGTGGAGGACTTTTTCATCCATATTCATTAGGGATATTGGTCTGTAGTTTTTTTCTTGTGGTATCTTTGGCCTCAAAGAATAAGTTAGGAAGTCCTCCCTCTTTTTGTATGTCTTAGTAAAGTTTTAAAAAGGCGATGTTAATCTTTGTTTAAATGTTTCGTATACTTCATCAGTGAAGCCATCTGGTCCTAGATATATCTTTGTTTGGAGGTTTGGAATATGATTTAATCTCTTTACTTGTTATAGATCTATTCAGATTGTTGATTGTTTATTGAGTTTGTTTTGGTAGTTTGCATATTTGAAGGAATTTGCCTATTCCATCTATGTTATCTAATTGGCCACCATGCAAATATTTGCTGTCTTGTCTTATAATCCTTTTTATTTCTGCAAGATTGGTACCTTCTTTTTTATAAGTCTGTCTAAAGTTTGTCAATTTTGGTGATCTTTTTCAGAGAACCTTTTTTTATTTCATTTCCTCTGTCTTTAAAAATTCTTACTGTGTATCTCACTGCTTTAATTTCTATTTACATCCTTTGTTTGAGTTTGTTTACATCCTTTGCTAGGTTTGAGTTTAATTGCCCTCCCCCCCTTTTCTGGTTCCTTATGTTACAAAGTTAGGTTACTCATTTGACATCTTCCTCTTTTTAACATAGACTTTACAGGCATAATTTTCTTAACTCTACTTTTGTGCATCTCATAAGTTTTGGTATATTGTGTTTTTGTTCTCATGTGTCTCAAAATTTAACAGTGTGATTTCTTCTTGGACCATTGGCTCTTTAGGACTAGGTTATTTAATTTCTATACATTTGTAAATTTTCCAGTTTTTCATCATTGATTTCTAGCTTTATTTTTTTTGTGACAGGAAAGTATACTTTTCATAATTTCTATATTTTTAAATTTATTAAGATTTTAAAAATCTCCTATCAGTGGTCTATCCTGATAGATGATGTCTACTTTAGAAGAATGTGTATTCTGCTGTTATGAGTAGAGTGGTCTATATACCTCTGTCAGATCTAATCTGTGCAACACCCTCTGACCTCCATAGTTTCTAATGAGAAATCAGCTGTTAATCTTATTGAGGCTTCCTTCTATAAGACAAGTTGCTTTTTGCTTGCTGCTTTCAAGATTCTTTCTTTGGTTTTAGACATTTTAATTGTAATGTCTTTTGATGTGGAGCTCTTGGAGTTGATTCTAATTGAATTTCATCATGTTTCTAGGATGTGCACATTCCTGCCTTTAGTCAAGATTTCCTTCTCTATGACTCCCAGGTCTCAGGTTTTTTCCCATTCTTTTTTCTTTCTGCTCCTCCAAATTCAAAATTTAAAGTGTTCTACTTTAACACTTACTGATTCTTTCTTCTGCTTGCTCAAATTCATAGTTAAGCAGATCTGGTGAATTTCAGCTACTGTAATTTTCAGTTCCAAAGTTTCTATCTGGTTGCATTTTATAATTTCTTTCTCTTTATTGATGAATAAGACATAATTTAATAATTTGAATAAGATATCATCCTTTTGGTTTCCTTTAATTAATTGTCTATGATTACCTTTCCCTCTTTGAGCTTATTTAAGACGGTTGATTTAAAGTCTTTGTCTAGTAAAACCAATGGGCTTCCCCAGGGATGTGTCAATTTATTTATTTTTTACCCTTAAATGGGCCATATTTTCTTGCTTCTTTGGATGCCTTTTAGATTTTTGTTGGAAACTAGACATTTTGAATATCATGGTGTGATAACTCTGGTAATCAGAGTCTCCCTCCAGCCCTGAACACCCCGCAAGGTTTTGCTCTTAAGGAAATCATCCATTTGGTTAGTTATATTCCCTTTATGCCCTGTCATGTGTGACCAATGACATCTCTGTTTCATTATCTCAGCAATCAGCCATATATATATATATATTTATTTAATCCTGACAATTTAAAAAAAAAAATCCTGAAGCAACAAATAACTCTCCTAGTCTTTATAGACTTGCCCTTAACTAGGGCACTCCTTCACTGCTACCTACCTATGAGTCTGTCTTGGCCTTCTCTTTTTGCTTGTGCAGAGTCCAGAGGTCCTCTAGAGATTTAAGCCTGGGATTCTCTCACATATTTTTCAGCATTTGTTCAACTCCAAGCATGTGTGTAACATCACTGATTCCCTGGTTTATGAGGTAGCCCTTTGAGGACTTCATTTCCCCAAACATCTTCTCCTCAGCTTTCTCTTTCCCAGGTCTTTTCATCTATCTGCTGCTTTCCCCATTCTCCATTTCCTGCTTGAGACAGTTATGCATGTAATATATTCTTCAATGATTTTGACACTTACAAATGCATTTGCCAGAGATGCTGTTCCAATCTGAGGAAGGCAAAACAAAAGACAGGTCTCTGCACTGGTCACTCTGGAAACTACAAGACTGGTCAAAATGCAAAACCACAGCTTTTGATAAGGTCTGTTATAGTCCTCTGGCACCAGTAGCTAACATCAGGAATGCTGAACATTGTTCCCATGGCCACTGTCATACTGTGTAATGGGGATAGTAAACAGATAAACAGAAATGAGGCAATGCTTTCTTACCAAAATTTAGTAGCCTGTTTTATTAAGCTGTCCTCTGACTGTTATAAGCTTTAAAAATTATATTCTACAGTTTAAAAAGTTAATTTTGTCAGTTTTGTTTAATGATTGCTTCAGTGGAGGTACTAATTTTGGAGCTTCCTACTCTGATGTTTTCAAACATCTCTCCCGCTTCTAGTTACAGACCCTAGTTTGGCACTAGGAGATCTGAGATATAGATATATATATGTATCAGATTTAAGGTTTTATTTACTTTTTAGAGAGAGAGGAAGGGGGAGAAAAAGAGGTAGAGAAACATCTGTGTGCAAGAGAAACATTGATCAGTTGCCTCTCACATGCCCCCATTTGGCAACCTGTCCCACAACCCAGGCACATGCCCTGACTGGTAAACAAACCAGTGATCTTTTGGTTCACAGGGTGATGCTCAATCCACTGAGCCACACCAACTAGGGCCTGCATTTTGAATACCCCAGCTGCTGCATCTTGAAACATATTATTCATTCTGTTGTCATGTTAAGGCTACACTTTTCACAAGCTTCTCATAGGAAATGACTGAGAGCAGTAGATTTATTATGGCAGTCTTCTTTCTGGGTTACATGGGATTCTTCTGTTAAGCAATATTGGTTTTAAGCCTCTTGATAGTCTTATCAAACTTTCCTTAGAACTGCTCTATGGTGTGTTGGGAGTTGGGGATGGAGGTAGCTGTGGAAGGGCGATGATTACTAAGTAAACAAGGAATAGGTTGACTACTACTAAGTTGTATTTATACCCTGAGAAAGCATTATGAGATACTGAGTACTCTTTGCAAACAGTTAATAGTGAGTGTGACAGCCAGGAAGCCACTTTGGTAGCTTCCAGAGGTCCTTACCTTCTGTATTTGAAGGGCAAACACAACTGAAAGGTGGGTGACATAAGTCACAGAGCTCAAGAGATGTTTGGGTGTACCCCCAAGGCAGGTCTGTTTTGCTAAAGTCAAGACCCTGCTTAAGAACACCTGGGATCCTGCTATCCAGGATGGTTACATCTGGATGGATGTCCTTGAAGATACTGACAGAGCAGATCCCCTGAATTTGAGCTCACCACAGTGCTTGATCAAGTCCACTGTGCTAGAGGATTCTGTAGAGACCTCTTCCACAATGCAACAGATACTCCTTCCCCTCAGGCAATGCCCCTACTTCTCTCCTGGCCCAGGCTGATAACTAGGGTTAAATTTCAGCACAAACCAAGCAGAAACATGCTGACCTGGTAAGTTAGGAGACCACACACTTAAAAGAGTAGCAAGAATTAGCCAACATGTGCCAGCAGAAACAGTATTAGAATGCAAGAATTCATTAATATGGAGGGCATCTTTTCAAGATGCAGAATTTAGCAGCCTATCAAGGACCCCACAGAATGGGTCAATCACTGATGGAATGGCTCTTAGAAGCCTAAAAAAACAATAGCCAATATTTAATGAAGTAGAAATGCCCAAGTGCCATGGCAAACAGTGCAATAAATAAAGTGGATTATGAATGAGGAAGAAGATAAGTATTGTTTGTCACCCTGTGAACTGCAGTGACAGTGGATGTAGTTTATCTCACTAACCTCCCTTTTTGTCTCCAAACAGCATCTATGGAACAGTTGCTCTCTGAACCTATGTGGAAAAATAGATCTATACAGCCAAGGAGTGAATGTTGGTAACACTAAGAATGCACCTCTCAGATCTATGACTTTGGGGAGCAAAATGACCGACAACCCCAGCTGATCAAATCAGAAACTGGTCTCTGTGTCTACACGGAGGCTACCTTCCCCACAGGGTGTTCCCAGGCAGTGAACAACGCAGAAGGGATTCTCTGGGAGGCCCACTCTTGGGAAACACGGGCTTGTCCTTTGCCCAGCCTCATGGAGTCTCATGGCTTAGCATTAGGCTGAAGATTCAAGGTGACCTTTATGCAGATTTCTGTGGTGGTTTCTCTGCACAGCACCTGCCTCTCCAGTATACAAAGCCACGAAGTCTAGCTTTCTCAACTTTGTTGTACTCTGACCAACTCAACAAACTGCCATGTTCTGTTTGGCTTACCCCTCCCTGCTCTCTGGTATAGAACGTACCCCCCATCAGAAAAGTGGGAGATTGTAAAATTGACCTTATTGGTTTTTCACTCTCTGGGATCAGTGTCCTGAACTGTCAATAATTTAATCTCTAAAAACAAATTTTAAGAACATTTGTTTCCAATTTAATAGCTGTCTATGGTGATAAGTCAGTCTGTTACCAGTTAATCATAATAGCTGGCAGCAGGAAGTCTCAGAAATAATATCTTCAATAAATATTTTAACCTCAGAAGGAAAGAAGATGGAGGCCACGGAGGTGGAAGCTGAGTCCACCTGCTCTTGCCACCAACTCGGACACTTGGCTGACCTTCTGAAAAATAAGCTGAACATTCAACACAATCTTAGCTGATATGAAGTTTGGAAGCCAGAGTACAAAAAATGCTTCACAAAAGGTGGTGAGAAGATTTTATAGGTTGAAGAGGAAACACTCCGTGCATGGTGTCTGCAGTTGTGGAGAGCCTAGTCAGAAACCGCAGCTTTGCAGCTCCCTCCCCTCCCAGGGCAGAGTACTCCCAAACCGGACCAGGAGTGACTTGGATACACAAAGTGAGGGAGATCCAGGATACAAAGACACACACAGCATGCTGCACACCCATAGCTGCAGTCGCAAATGCCGAATAGGAGACTGCCAGAGAGAGAGGGATTCTACCTACACCTGAGTCAGGCAGAGGCAGACTGCAGCCAGCTGTGACTACGAGAAACTTTTGGCTCTTTACAGAGGTGGTGTGTGCTGAAAGTCAGACAGTGACTCAATGTTGCAGTGGGAGTGCCCTGAGAGACTTTTTAAAAGGGGAGCTGAGGCATGCTGGGCAGGGACCCTGTGTGCAGCTGCACTGCCAACAAGGGTAAAGAACTGTGGGTGCGGCTTGCTCCCACTGAGTGCAGCTGGGCAGAGAGATCAGAAAGGTGCATAGCAAAGGGATTTCTCAACTCCAGCCCAGCACAGTTGGCAGGCTGGAGGCTGAGCAGAGTGGAGAGTTTGGAACTCTGTCTGCTACAAGGGCAGGGGGCTGGGAACTGGATAGGTAGGAGCTGAGCGCCTGATATAATTTATAGCCAGAGAGATCCCCCTTCCCTGGCAATCAAGCATGTGGGAAGGAGAGGATGCACCCAGCCCCTACCTCCTGTGGTATTGCAAGCACCAGCAAAGGATAAGCTGTGTTAAACAAGCAGGCCATGCTCAAGAACCCCCTGCAGGATTCATACCCACAAGGTTAAGACGGAAAGAGAAGTGCCTAAAGAGCTCATTTTGAACTTCTCTCATTGGAGACAAAATACACTGGTTCCTAGGGATCTATTCCACTGAGGCCAGAAAAGCAGGGAGATCAGAAATTGGTGCAGCAAGGGGGAATCAGGGCCCCATCCAACCTGAGCCTGCACACAGAGCTGGCATTGGCCCCAAGCAAGAAATTGCTGACCCTCTTACACAGATTGGCTGTTCCCTTGAAATGGACAGCTAATTCATCAGACACTATACATTATTGGAAATAAGCTGGGACTTAACAAGACAGGTGGTACAGGAGCAGGTACAACAAAACCACAATTTTCCCACAAGACCAGTGCCTCCCAGGGGAGTCCCAGGGGTCCTACCCTCTTCATCACAATAGAAGCCCCCTCTAGAAGCAGGTGAAGGTGATACAGGGGGTGCTGCCAGAAATTGGATGACCCACGCCCGGACCTTGAACTGATAAAAAGCCAGAAGCAAATTCAGAACGAGAATACAGAAGGCAAACACCAAACTGTGCTAAGACGAATTCCACCTCATTCTTGTACAGAATTTGTTTTCTTCACATAGCCTTTGAATATTTCTTCCCTTGCTTCAATTGTATTACAACTAATTCACTGTTCTTTGTTCTTTATTTTTTTACTTTTTATTTAGATTTTTAGATTATTTTATAATTTTGAATCTCACAGCGTACCCTTCCCTTGTCTTACTCCATTTTGCCTTCTTCCTGCCCTTTCTTATTTTCATTGTAAAATTTTTAAAGTATTTTATTTATTTATTTTTAGAGAGGGGGAAAGGAAGAAGAAAGAGAGGGAGAGAAACATCAATGTGTGGTTGCCTCTCATGTGTCCCCTACTGGGGACCTGGCCTGCAACCCAGGCATGTGCCCTGACTGGGAATCAAACTGGTGACCCTTTGCTTCACAGGCCCATGCTCAATCCACTGAGCTACACCAGCCAGGGCTCATTGTAAATTTTATTTTCTCCCACACAACACCTTGTCCCTATCCCTTACTTCACAGGTGGTAAACACAAGCCCCAAGAGCCAAATCCAGCCCTCTGCCTTGTTTTATCCAACTGGCACCTTGTTTCTACCCGGTGGCAGCGCCAAGCTCTTGCTTAACTGTTAAGGAGTAGTTACATTTCTACAGCCCTAAGACAACATTCAGCCCTTTGAAGGCAACTGTGAGGCTGATGTGGCCCCCAGTGAAAATGAGTTTGACGCCCCTGCCTTACTCTTAGTTACTTCTCCTCCCTCTATCCTCTCAAAATCACTCTTCCTTTCTTTACTCAGCTCACATTATTGTTTCCCTTCTTATAATATTCTTATTTTCTTCCCACCTTTAAAGTTGTAGCTTGTTTGGCATGGATATTACAGTTATTGCTGTTCTTCAACTGTATTACTATTTGTTGACTAATTTTTTAATTTCAAATCTCATTGATTACTCTCCTCTGTCTTACTCAATTTTGCCTTCCTCCTTCCCTTGCTAATTTGAGTTTGGACTTTTATTTTTTCCCTTTCTTGGCCTGGATTCTGTTCCTTACTCTTATTATTTCTCCTCCTTCTATCATCTCAAAATCATTTTTCTTTACTGTAGACATCTCATATTCTCTTTTTTGTATAATATTCTTACTTTTCCACCTTTATTTACCTTTGCTCAGCTGTCACTGTTATTGACCCTGTTGTGGTTTTTCTGAAATTTTGTTTCCTTTGGTTCACTACTGTTTAAATTTTATTTCAAACATCATAGTATACTCTTCCCTTTTCTTACTCCATTTTGCCATTGTGCTTCCCTGCTTTACTTATGTTTTAAATTTTATTTTCTCCCTATCTTCACTTTGTTTATATTCCCTACTCTTATTTTTTCTCCTACCTCTTCCTGCTCAAAATCACTTTTCTCTCCTTAGTCATCTCATATTCCCTTTTTCCTATCTAATAATATTCTTAATCTCTTTCCACCTTTATTAATCTTTGCTCAATTGCTGTTGATATTGCTGATGTGGTAGGGAGGTATTTTTGCTGGTATGGGTTTGGTTTTCTAGGTAGTATTGCTTTGTTAACCAGCACCCGGTTAACAGAATTAACCAGCTGGAGGGGTGAAACAGCCAGTGAATAAGCCATCAATAATCAAAGCCAAAGTACAACATGACAGCCCACATAAACTGAACAAAGGGCAACCCTCAAACATCCAGATCAGGAGATCAAAGAGACTGCAAACTGAGTCCCACAAAACTCCTACCATAGAAGTCCACCCCATGATGACAGGAAGGCAAAGCAGAGCAACCAGAGATGCAGAAACAAACAAGAAGAGTCACCTAAATTGGGGAGACAAAGAAATACCCTCAATCTAAAGGAAAGGAGGAATCCCCAGAAAAAGAGCTGAATGAATTTGAGGCAAGCAATCTATCAGACACAGAATTCAAAATAAAGATGTTCAAGGAACTCAGTGAGAACTACAAGGAACTTTATGGGAGCTACAAGGAACTTAGTGGGAACTATAGCAGCAAGAAAAAGGACACAGAATCCATGAATAAGAATGAGGAAGAAATGACAAATACAGTATCTAAAATAAAAAATACACTAGAAGGAATTAAAACCAGGCTAGATGAAGCAGAGGACTAAATAAGGGAGCTGGAAGCCAAGGTAGAAAGAAATGCCCAGTCTGAACAATAAAATGACTCACAAAAGAATGAGGGAGCTTCAGGACAACATAAAATGTAGCAACATTCACATCACAGGAATATCAGAAGGAAAAGAAAAGGAGCAAAGTATAGAAAACCTGTTGGAAAAAATAATGACGGAAAACTTTCATAATTTGGTGAGGGAAAAAGTTACATACATTCAGGATGCACAGAGAGGCCTACTCCAAGACAAATCATAATTAAAATGGCAGATTTTAAAGACAAAGAGAAAATCTTAAAGACAGAAAAGAAGACACAGCTAGTAACATACAAAGGAGCTCCGATAAGGCTAGCAGCTGACTCCTCAACAGAAACATTATAGGCCAGAAGGGACTGGCATGAAATATTCAAGGTAATGAAAAGCAAGGACCTACGACCAAAATTACTCTATCCAGCAAGGCTCTCATTTAAAATGGAAGGTGAAATAAAGAGCTTCCCAGCAGAAGAAGGCTATAATAGTACATCTCCACCAAGCCAGTATTGCAAGAGATGCTAAAGGGACTTCTATAAAAAGGGGAAGAGAAGAGAAGAGAGAAATAAAGAAACAAAGAAAGAAACAAACACACAGGTATGGAAAAATGGCAATGTATAAGTACCTATCAATAATAATTTGAAATGTAAATGGATTAAATGCTCTAATCAAAAAGACGTAGGGTAGTTGAATGGATAAGAAAACATGACCTGCATATATGCTGTCTATAAGAGACCCAACTCAGAACAAAAGATATACACATATTTAAAATGAAAGGAAGGAAAAAATATTCTGAGCAAACAGACATGAGTAGAAAGCGGGGTAGCAATACTTATATCAGACAAAATAGACTTCAAAACAAAAGCCATAAAAAGGGACAAAGAAGGTCACTACATAATACTTAGGGGAGTAGTCAAACAGGAGGATATAACTCTTATAAACATATCTACATCCAACAGAGGAGCATGTAAATATATAAAGAAAATCTTGGAAGGCTTGAAGAAAGATATTGACAACAACACATTCATCGTAGAGGACTTTAACACTCCCCATCAACAATGGATAAATATTCTGTACGAAGAATCAACAAGGATACTGTGGCACTGAACGACAATCTAGATCAAATGGACTTAATTGATATTTACAGAATGTTTCACCTCAAAGAAGCAAAATATACATTCTTTTGAAATGCACATAAAGCTTTTCAAAGATACACCCCATCTTAGGATGCAAAACAAGCCTCAACAAATTCAAGAAAACTGAAATCATATCAAGCATCTTCTCAGACCACAATGCCTTGAAACTAGAATGTAAGCCTCAAGGAAAATAACAAAAAACATTCAAATACATAGAGACTGTATATCATGTTATTAAATACTTAATGGGTCAATAATGAGATCAAAGAAGAAATCAAAAAGTATCTGGAAACAATTGAAAATGAATATGAAACAACCCCAAACCTATGGGACACAGCAAAAGCAGTAATGAGAGTGAAGTTCATAGCAATACAGGCCTATCTAAAGAGGACAGAAAAATCTCAAACATATGACCTAACCCTACATCTACAAAAACTAGAGGAACAACAACAAACAAAGCCCAGAGTGTGGAGAAGGAAGGAAATGATCAAGATCAAAGCAGAATTAAATGACATAGAGACTATAAGAACAATTTAAAGGATCAATGAATCCAGGAGTTGGTTCTTTGAAAAGATAAACAAAATTGACAAACCTTTAGCCGGACTCATCAAGAAAAAAGAGAGAGGACAAAACTAAATAAAATCAGAAATGAAAGGGAAGTTATATCTGATACCACAGATATACAAAGGATTGTAAGAAATTACTATGAACAACTATATGCCAAGAAATTGGACAACCTGGGTGAAAGGGACAAATTTCTAGAAATATACAATCTTCCAAAACTGAATCAAGAAGAAGTAGAAAGCCTGAAAATAACAACTAGCAAAACTGAAGTAGTAATAAAAAAACTCCCAGTACAAAATAGCTCTGGACCACATGCCTTCACAAGTGAATTTTACCAAACATTTAAGGATGAACTAACTGCTATCCTTCTCAAATTATTCCAAAAACTTCAAGAAGAGGGAAGACTCCCAAACTCTTTTTATGAGGCCAATATCATACTAATTCCAAAACCAGGTAAAGACACAACAAAGAAAGAAAACTGTAGGCTAATATTGCTGATGAACATAGAATCTAAAATCCTCAACAATATTGGCAATCTGGATTCTGGATACATTAAAAAGATCATACACCATGATCAACTGGCATTCATCCTAGGATCAAGGATGGTACAATATTTCCCTGGCTGGTGTGGCTCAGTGGATTGAGCGCGGGCCTGCAAACCAAAGGATCGTGGTTCAATCCCCAGTCAGGGCACATGCCTGGGCTGCAGGCCAGTTCCCAGCAGGGGACGCATGAGAGGCAACCAAACATTGATATTTCTCTCCCTCTCTCCTTCCCTTCCCCTCTAAAGTTAAATAAAATTAAAAATTTTTAAAAGGATGGTATAATATCCACATATCAATAAACATAATACAGCATATAAACAAAATGAAGAACAAAAATCACTTGATGATGTCAACAGATGCTGAAAGAGCATTTGATAAAATTCATATCTATTTATGATAAGAAACACTCAGCAAAGTGGGGACAGAGAGAGCATACCTCAACATAGTAAAAGCCATATATGAGAAACCTACAGCCAACAATATACTCAATGGACAAAAACTAAAAGTTTTCCCCTTAAGATCAGGAACAAGATATGGGTGTCTGCTTTCACCATTCTTATTCAACGCAGTACTGGAAAATCTAGGCACAGTGATCAGACAAGAAAAAAAAATAAAAGTTATCCAAATTGGAAAGGAGGAAGTAAAATTGTCATTATTCCTAGATGACATGATGATAGTATACATAGAAAACCCATCAGTCTCCATCAAAAAACTACTTGACCTAGTAAGTGAATTTGGCAAAACATGGGATACAAAGTTAATATTCAGAAATTGATGGCATTTTTATACACCAACAATGAAATATCAGAAAGAGAAACTAGGGGGAAATCCCATTTTTTACTACAGCAACAAGCAAAATAAAGTACTTAGGAATAAATTCAACCAAGGATATGTACTTGGAAAACTACAGATCTGTACTTGGAAAACTGTAGAACACCAAAGAAAGAAATTAAGGAAGACACAAACAAATGGAAGCATATACTGTGTTCATGGATTGGAAGAAGTAACATCATTAAAATGTGCATACCACCCAAAGTAATCTTTAGGTTCAACGCAATTCCTATTAAAATATTAATGGCATATTTCACAGATCAAGAACAAGTATTTCAAAAATTTAATGGAACCAAAAAAAAAAAAAAACCCTTGAATAAACTTAGCAATCTTGAGCAAGAACAAAGCAGGAGGGATCACAATACCCAACATCAAACCATGCTTCGAGGCCACTGCGATGTTTTAAAACAGTGTGGCACTGTCATAAGAACAGATACACAGATCAATGGAACAAAATAATGAGCCCAGAAATAAACCTATGCCTCTATGGTCAATTCATATTTGACAAAGGGGGCATGAGTATACAATGGAGTAAAAATAGCCTCTTCAATAAATGGTGTTGGGAGAACTGGACTTGTACATGCAAAAAAATGAAAGTAGACCACCAATTTACACCATACACCAGAATAATAAACTCAAAATGGATAAGAGACTTAAAGATAAGTCATGACATCATAAAAGTCCTAGAGGAAAACATAGGCAGGAAAATCAGATACCCCACATAGCTATATTTTTGCTGATATATCTCCTAGTGAAAGGGAAATAAAAAAAATGGTACAGCATCACACTAAAAATCTTCTGCATGGCTAAAGAAACCATCATCAAAATGAAAAGGGAATAAGACTCTACCCTTTTGATACATTGATACATTAATACACTGATACAATGATACATTGGACAGGGGTTTGATCTCCAAAATATATAAAGAATTCATATGACTCAACACCAGTAAGACAAACAATCCAATTAAAAAATGGCCAAAAGACCTGAATAGACACTTCTCCAGGGAGGACAAGCAAATGGCCCATGGACATCTGAGAGGATTCTCAACATCACTGGCCATGAAAGAGATGCAAATTGAAACTACAATGATATGTCACCTCACGCTTGTTGGAGTGGCTATGATGAATGAATCAACTAGCAGTTGGTGCTGGCGAGGCTATAGAGAAGGGGGAACCCTGGTGCACTGTTGGTGTAATGTGGACTGGTGCAGCTACTGTGGAAAACCGTGTGAAGTTTCTGAAAAAAAAATAAAAATGGAACTATCTTTTGACCCAGTGATTCCGCTACTGGGAAAACACCCTAAGAATCCTGAATCATCAATTTTAAAGAGCTTATGCACCCCTATGTTCTTAGCAGCACTATTTACAATAGCCAAGTGCTGGAAACAGTCTAAGCGTCCATCAGGAAATGACCAGTTCAGAAAACTGTGGTACATTTACACAATGGCATACTACATAGCAGAAGAAAGAACCCCTACTTTTTGTGACGGAGTGGATGGAACTGAGGAATATTATGCTAAGTGAAATAAGACAGTTAGTGAAAGACAAATACCATATTATCTCACCTATAAGAGGAATCTAATGAACAAAATTAAGTAATGAACAAAATAGAACCACAGGCATGGAAACATGGAACAGACTGACAGTAACCAGAGGAGTTTGGGGAGGAGGATAATGGTGGAAAGAAGTAGAAGGGACTAGTCAAAGAACACATATGAATGACCCACAGACATGGACAACAGTGTGGGAACTGACTGTGGCAGTGGGGGTGGGATGGGCAGAGGAGAGCAAAGGGGGAAAATTGGGAAAACTGTAATAGAATAACAATAAAAATTATTTAAAATATTATAACCCCATAATTAATACCCCAAGTAACAATAGTAGCAAGTATCATTTATTGAGATCTTCGCTGTATTAGTTACTAGTCTAATACTTTATATGTATTAACTCAAATAATGCTTACATCAACCCTGTCAGGTTGGTACTATTATAATACCCATTTAATCAATGAGAAAATTCAAGTACAGAGGTTAATAAGTAAAAATTGCCAAACAAAATACAGAACACTCAGTTAAATTTGAATTTTACATGAATATTGAATAATTCATGAATGTATTTGGGACATGCAATATTTGGGACACACTTATACTAAATAGTTCTATATTATCTAAAATTCATCTTTAACCAGACATCCCTTATTTTTATTTGCTAAATTAATCTGGCAACACTAAGCTTGTTCAAGGTCCCAAAGCTAGTCACCTATATGGCAAAACTTGGAACTGGGTAGTCTGGCTTCAAAACTTGCACCCTCTACCATAGTGCTCATCTAATGCTACTAGAAAAGAATGAAATATGTGCTGTAGGTTTACAGGTCCTTCTTCAGGTCAGGTTTCTAGTTGTTGAGTTTTCTGAATTTAAGATGAGAAATGCCATGTTGCATTCATTAGAAACGAAAGATCAAATTGCTTCGTGTTTGGCTCTAAACCAGAGAGGAGATGAGCCAGCTCCCTCTTTGGCTGCTACAGTATGTTAGGAATCCAAAATTCCATCACTTTGAACTCTACAAGTTTTAAAACTAATATCATTCAAATGTTATCATCAGATACACTGTCAACTACAAGTACATTTACTTTTATAGGGTACTTACAAAATACCTCTAATGCTCGAGGTTCCGTGTTAGGACCCAAAGGGTTAGAAAACTTTTTGCATTGGTCCTTGACCTTTAGCACCTTACAGTCTAGTAGGAGAGACAGCCATAAACAATGATGATCACTATTACTTATTAAGTACTTAATACATGCTAGTTGCTTCTACTTGTTAATCATTTATAATTTTGACAATGATGTTTAAGGCTGGTAAACTCCTCTTCTGTGCACTGGAAATAATAAGAGCTTAAGCAACTTGCCCAAAGTTACACATCTAATTATGAAGTTATGATTCAAACTTAGTTCTGTTTGACTCCAAAGCCTGGACTTTTCAAATTTTTTTTCAAGCTATTTCCATAACTGACTAAAATCTCAGGCTATAATAGAGCTGTGAATTAAGACTGAAGGGAGCACTCATAACTAGTGCATGCTCCTCAGTACTTAATAGAGGGGTAACTCATAGTTGCTGCTGATGATTATTGAGGTGATACATAGTAATGAATCAGACTGTTGGCATTATAATACTTATTAAAGATATTATTTCTGAGACCTTCTGTCAGTGATGATGAGTAACTGGTAACAGACTATCACCACAAACATAATGGTAGCAATCATCCATTGCTCTCATGTAGATATTGACAAAAGAGTATGTTGTGACATGACTACTGACTGACATTGTTATACATAAAAAAATACTAGGTTGAAGAATAACTCTATGCTAGTATATTAGCCCAAAATAAATTAAAATACAAACCTCTGAATTAACGGCAGTGAGTATATTTAAAATATAAGAATACAAATGAAAAGATAGGGCCTGACAAAGGAGAGTTTCAAGAGTACTACTCAACCAACGATACTTCTCTAGAGAATTATTGAATTAGATATTCTGAGAGCAACAAGTGTATCAACATACTCTTCTAACACCATTAAGATTTTCTGTAACAGTTGAGTTGGTGAATTACCAGTATTATAGTAGCCCTGTAAAACAAGCTGAGCGAGGAAGATGAATAGAGAAAGTATTGAGAAATGTTTTTCAGAGTCACTTCATAGAAACTTCAGCTTAGTTCGTCTCTAGTTTCTTCTGCTGAATGAGGAGGAGAGGAGGTCTGTATGCCTCTATGTTGAGTATAGGAATGACAAATTGTGATGAATAAATCTGTTACAGATTTATATGCATTGGTTGTTCATGTTAAATTTCATCTGTGAAGTATGGATAGAGGTAACAATCTAAGTCAAAGCACCCCATTTATTCTGGAACCTTGAGTTTGTTAGAAGTCCCTGGTTCTTTACTAAAATTATAACTGATGGTTTTTACATAGGGTATAAATTTCAAAAGTAAAATAATTTAAATCTTGGCTTAAATGTATATATTACTTTTAAGCTATAGAGTACTAAAAATTTATTTTCCTATAATTTTATTATTTTAGTTAATTTGAAACCCAGCTAAAATTTCCCTCTAGCTTGTGTTGTGCCAAATTAACCTCTGTATATAATTATTTTCTATCCATATCTTTTTCTCTATATACGGATTAGTTTTAAAGATAAATTATTTCTGATTAACTTATTGTTACAATACAAAATAATATAGCAAAATGAAAGTTTTATTAACATTTTTCATAAGTCAATACATGCTGAATTGTAATTAGAAGCCTGTGGAAAGAAAACTTGGAAGTTAGTTCTCTCCTTTTATTTCCCATATAAAATGTATATACACACACATTAAAAGGACACATATGAAGTCATTTGGCTTTGGAATAAACAGTCATATTTTCATCTTTTGAAGGGGAAAAGTACATTTGGAAAGAAAGAGTCTCTTGAGAACTGTGACTGATTAGACCACCTGTGCCCTGGGGTTGCTCACTCACAGAGGTGCTCTTGTGCTAAACAACAGCAGGGTCATTGCTTTGGAGCTATAGCCTCTCCCAGATCACAATTCAGGGAATAGGCTAGATCCCAGCCATTCTTTTTCAAAAGGCTGAGATGGGGGATTTATAAGGTAGAGGATTCCCTTCCCTTAACACTGTGTGCTTCTCTTTTACCCATGCCCCGTTTCTCACAGCTGTACCTGAGCCACTGCCCCTCATCAGCACCTGGTAGGTATGTGTTTAAGGCTGACACTGGGAGTAACTGCTCTGAGGCCTAAGCCCCTTTCTTTGCAAAGCACAGGACAGAGTATGTTGAAGAGGAGGGGCTGTGGCAGAGTGGGTACAGTTCTGCCTGCCTGCTTCATTCTGGCCCTACATTGGACTCTTGCTTTATGTAGGGTTTTATGTAAGGGTTCAGAAATTTCTTGGCAATTCACAGCCATTTTTGAGGCACAGTAAGGTAGGTTTTAAGCTTCTATGATGCTGTTTATGTATACAAATCCACATAGCTAGTTAATATACTTTTTTAGGCCTTTCCTCTCTTTCCTTTTCCTAAACACAAAATATGGTTAAGTAATAAAAACTATTTTGAAATCATGGAAAATGCTAAATATCTTTATTTACCTTAAAGAAATGTTAGAACAGTGTTAAATATTTAACACTTTCCTGTGTTTCCTATTTCTTATAGATAAAAACAATGTAATTTCTTCTAACCAATTTTATAGGATTATAGTGCTAAATAAGTTAATATATGGAAATAAATATGCTTCAGGAATTACTATGAAGACGTTTTTAATGCTTATAGCTAATACCTTTTGAACAGTATTATAACTTGCTAGTAAAACAATATATAAAGACTCCGAGTTAGGAGAGGAGATGGCTGCAACCCTGGCCCGCAGCCCACTGGGCGGACTGTAGGGAGCTGGGTTGGTGCTGCCTCCCCGGCTAGGCAGGGTTCGAGCAGCATTGCAGGGAAGCCAGGATGCTTGAAATTTTAGACAGCAGTTTCAAGGATTGGGCTGCAAACACACGGGGGCTGTGAGCACCCACGCAGAGACTTGGAAAGAGTGTGCACCCGAGTGGTGTGACCAGAGGTGGCCCTGCTGGGTGTGCCCGCAACTCAGGGGGAGAGAGAGATTTGTAGAGCACCCGGGGACCACGCCGAGATCCGGACGCCGAGGGTGACCTGGAGCGTGTACCTCGTAAACCCAAAGCGGGCACCTGCGCTGCGAGAGCCAGAGGGCTCCGATAAACCCAGAGCAGTTGCACACGTGGTGAGAGACCTTGAGAGGGCTCAAGAACCCTTGAGAGGGTTCTTTAAACCCAGGTGGCCAGAGAACGCTAGATGGCTCCCAGAAACTCAGAGTGGGCGAGCCCACATATGGAGACCAGGAGACTGGGGGACCCAGGGACCCAGAGACCACATTTATAAACCTGCCCCTCAGACTGCTACAGCCAGCAAGAACAGGAAAACCAGTCTGACCAGTTTGAAACCAGCAATAGCTTTCTTTTTTAATTTTATTTTTATTCTTTTTTCTTTGTTTTCCTTGGTGTGTATGTGTGTTTGTTTGATTTTTCTAAAGAAATTTTTTATTTTTTATGTCTTAACGATTTTTACCTCTCTTTCCTTCTTTCTTGTTTTATTCCTTCTTCCTTTCTTTCCAGCTTTATCTCTTCTGCCTTCCTTAGTCTGCTTTTTTTTTAAATATGCACAAATGAGACAAAGAAAACTGGAACTGTGAAAAGACCAGAGTTGGTCCCAAAGAGGGCGCATCCTAACAGTTGAGACAAACAAATTTCACTTTGCTATTACAAGGAACCTGCAAGATACTGCATATCTGCATCATTATTTTTACCTTATTCTTACATCTTTTATTTGAATAATATTTTGGTATTATTGCAGCTCTTCCTTCTGTTTAGTCTTCTTTGTTTGGCTCAGTATATTGTATCGATTGACAGGTTTCCCCTGTTCTCTCAGTCATAGTGTATTGTTAATTTACTGTACTTCACTTCACCTGTGTTCTAATAGCACACTACTGAATGTCTGACACTCCTTATTCTTGGTATCTAGATTCCATAGATTCTGTCATGACTGTTACTCTAATATTATTGTAAATAACAGCTGTTCCATACTATTGCAAATACTACACAACACCCTTTCCAGATCCTAGTCCACTTCACGGTTTTCTGAACTCTATTACTGTAGCGGTTAACTCTATTCTCTCACTCACTACACCTATTTACTATCCTTTATTCTCACCTCACCTCACAATCTGACATCTCACAACCTCACTGCTTTCTAGATCTAACTCACAACCCTTCCCTCCCCAACAACAGCCTTATCTTCATTCCACTGTTTCTAAAAGGTGACTTGTTGGGTGATATATCATGGTTAATACTACACATAGCCTAAGGATTTCCTACCTCTTTTTTACTGGCTGCAACTGTAAATAACGTATAATACTCTCTTCCAGTCTTAAATCATTTTGCCTTACCCCTCCAAATGATCGCAAAGAAGAATAGGTGGAAGCAGTGAACCCTAGGATACCCGAGGAGACTGCACCACTGAACCTCACAGGTACTCTACCACAGAAGCTCACACCATAAACCCAGGGAGCCAGAACAGATCAATTTGAGAAGCTGAGACTAATAAGAAGAATCTCACAAACAATGCCAAGACAAAGAAACAATCCCCAAATGAAAGGAAAGGAGGAAACCTCAGAAAGAATGCTAAATGAAATAGAGGCAACTCAATTATCAGATGTTGAGTTCAAAGCAATGGTTACCAGGAAGCTCCATGAGCTCCCAACCAACTACCAGAAACTACAAGGAAACTACAATTAACTTGCTGCAAACTATATCAACATGAAAAAGGAAATAGAACATACCAACAAGGGCTAACAGGAAATGAAGAACACAATGTCTGAACTGAAGAACATAGGAGAAGGAATCAAAATCATGATAGATGAAGCAGAAGATCGGATCAGCAAGCTGGAGGACAAAATAGAAAAAAACACCCAGAAAGGGCAGAAAAAGAAAAAGGAAAAGAGGCTAAGAATGAAGAGGGATTAGAGAAATACAAGACAATATGAAATGTAATAATATCTGAATAATAGGGATACCAGAAGGAGGAGAAGAAGAAAAAGGGATAGAAAACCTATTTGAAAAAGTAATGATGGAAAATTTTCCTAATCTGATGAGAGAAAAAGTCACACAAATCCAGGAAACACAGAGAGTCCCAATAAAGAGGAACCCAAAGAGGCCCACTCCAAGGCACATCATAATAAAAATGGCAAAATTCCAAGACAAACAGAGAATCTTAAAGACAGCAAGGGAGAAGAAGGAAATAACATACAAGGGAGCCCCAATAAGGTTGGCAACTGACTTCTCAATGGAAACACTTCAAGCCAGAAGAGAATGGCAAGAAACAATCCAAGTAATGAGAACTAAAGGACTACAACCAAGAATATTTTACCCAGCAAGACTTTCAATCAAGATAGAAGGCCAAATAAGGAGCTTTTCAGACAAAAGAAGTCTAAAAGAATACACCTCCACCAAACCAGCTCTGCAAGACATGCTAAAAGGTCTGCTTTAAGGAAAGGAAGGAAAAGAGAGAGAGAAAGAGAGAGAGAGAGAGAGAGAGAGAGAGAGAGAGAGAGAAACACAGGTACGAAGATGACAATGAATAAGAACCTATCAATAATAACCTTAAATGTAAATGGATTAAATGCTCCAATTAAAAGATATAGAATAGCTAATGGATAAGAAAGCATGACCCACACATATGCTGCCTACAAGAGACCCACCTTAGGACAAAAAATCTACACAGATTGAAAGTAAGGGGCTACAAACAAATATTCCAAGCAAATGGACAGGAAAAAAAGCCGGAGTAGCAATACTCATATCAGACAAAATAGACTTCAAAAAAAGGGCCATGAAGAGAGACCCAGAAGGTCACTTTATAATACTCAAGGAAAGACTCCACCAAGAAGACACAAACATTGTAAATATTTATGCACCCAACATAGGAGCACCCAAATACATGAAGAAAATCTTAGAGGACTTCAAGAAGGATATTGATAGCAACATAATTACAGTAGGGGATTTTAACACCCCACTCTCAAAAATGGACAGATCTTCCAAACAAAATATCAACAAAGATGTTGTGACACTGAACAAAGCCCCAGATGAAATGGACTTAACTGATATATATATATATATATCGGCTGATATATATATTGGTGATATATATATATCACCCCTCATCCCAAAGAAGCTAAATACACATTCTTCTAAAATGCACATGGAACACTTTCAAAGATAGACTACATGATAGGACACACAACAAGTATCAACAAATCCAAGAAAATTGAAATCATACCAAGCATTTTCTCCAACCACAAGGGATTAAACTAGAAACTAACCCCAAGGGAAAAAAACCCAAACACTCAAAATCATGGAGCTTGTATAGCATGCTATTAAACAATGAATGGGTCAAGAATGAAATCAAGTTAGAAATCAAAAAGTTTCTGGAAACAAATGAAAATGAACTTACGACAACCCAAAACTTATGGGACACAGCAAAGGCAGTCCTGAGAGGGAAGTTCGTAGCAATACAGGCCTACCTAAAAAAGATAGAAACATTTCAAACAAACAACCTAACCCTACGCCTACAAGAACT
>PVKM010005998.1:17188-45858 GCA_004027735.1 Carollia perspicillata | reverse complement strand
ATGGAGTGAAGCTAAAAAGGGTGATAAGAATGTGCCTTGGTTCTCAGGTGGAAAAGTTTAACATTATAGGTGTCAGTTGGATAAAACTAGGCAAACCAGGAGACACATATGGCAATCATCCAGAAGAAAGCTCCAACTTATGAGAGAGTTTAGGAAGACCATGAGATTGAGGAGAAATGTTTTTTGTCCCTACTTGCATACCTACTATATTCAAAGATGCAGGATAACTATTTATATTTTAAAAATTATTTTATTGTTGTTCAGTTATAGTTGTCTGCATTTATCCCTCACCACCCCCCACCCCAGCCAAACCCACCTCCCTCCCTTGCTTCCACCCTGGCTTGGTTTTGTCCATGTGTCCTTTATAAAAGTTCCTGAAAACCCTTCTCCCCATTATCCCCTCCTCCCTCCCCTCTGGGTTACTGTCAGTTTGTTCTTAATTTCAATGTCTCTGGTTATATTTTGTTTGCTTTTTTCTTTTGTTGATTAGGTTCCAGTTAAAGGTGAGATCATATGGTATTTGTCCCTCACTGCCTGGTTTATTTCACTTGGTATAATGCTCTCCAGTTCCATCCATGCTGTTGCAAAGGGTAGGAGCTCCTTCTTTCTCTCTGCAGTATAGTATTCTATTGCATAAATATACCTTCATTTTTTGATCCATTCATTTACTGATGGGCACTTAGGTTGCTTCCAGCACTTGACTATTGTAAATTGTGCAGCATAATAATTTAAACTGTCACCAGAAATGTAAAAATAGTGAGAAATTATGTAGAAATAACGATGGTGAGAAACCTCTCAGAACATACTCTTTCCTCAGCATAAAAAACTCAAATGTAAAATAAATCCCATCAAATTAAGTCAGTTTTGTAGCCACAGTACAAAAGGCAATTCACAGGGAAGGAAATACTACATAGAGGACTTCCGGCCAAGATGGAGGCATAGGTAGAAATACTGTGCCTCCTCTCACAATCAAGATTAAGGACAATAAATATTTATAAACAATAACACAACCAGAACACAGAAAATTGAACCACAGAAGTCTGACAACCATTCAACCAGACTGGTAAGAGGGGTGGAGTCAGCAGCTGGTGGAGAGGGAATGTGGCAGGAAAACGCAGTGGCTGGCAGACCCGGGAGCGATGGGGAACATAGGTGGTGCAGAGCTTGCAGACCCCAGACATGGGGAAGAGATGAGCAGAGCACACAGGGCATGCAGGGCTGTTGGCCAACTGTGGACACACATTCGTGCGCAGATAAACTAGGCAAGAGTGGGCAGTGAGATGGACTACATAGCCCAGGGCCCCAGCAATGGGAAATAAAGCCTAAAAACACCAATTGAAAAGGTGCTGGGAGAAGCTCCCAGCCTCACAGTCATTGGGGAGACTCACAGGATCCTGGAGTGTGCATAGGCCCATCCACCTGGGAACCACTGCCAGGGAAGCCCGGTTTGCGTGTGAGAGGCAGCAGAGGGGATGCAAATCCCAGAGAATGAGGGACAGGTGCCATTGTTCCCTCTGTGACCCTGCCCCTACAGACAGTGTCACAACCCTGTGGCTGGGTTGCCCTGCCCTGCTGCACACCTAAGGCTCCGCCCCTCATACGTAACAGGAGCCACCTGACCAAAAATGACTCAAACAGAAGAAAAGCTCAGAGCCCCAAAGCCAATACTTTTAAGCAAGCAAGAGATAGCCAACCTATCAGATGCACAGTTCAAAGCACTGGTGATCAAGATGCTCACAGAATTGGTGGATTTTGGTCGCAAATTAGATGAACAAATGAAGGCTACACTAAGTGAAATGAAGGAAAATGCACAGGGAACCAATAGTGATGGGAAGGAAACTGAGACTCAAATCAATGGAGTGGACCAGAAGGAAGAAAGAAACAATCAAACAGAAAAGAATGAAGAAATAAGAATTCAAAAAAATGAGGAGAGGCTTAGGAACCTCCAGGATATTTTTAAACGTTCCAACATCTGAATTATAGGGGTACCAGAAGGGGAAGAGGAAGAGCAACAAGTGGAAACATTATTTGAACAAATAATGAAGGAGAACTTCCCCAATATGGCAAAGGAAATAGACTTCCAGGAAGTCCAGGAAGCTCAGAGAGTCCCAAAGAAGTTGGACCCAAGGAGGAACACACCAAGGCACATCATAATTACATTAGCCAAAATAAAAATGAAGGAGAGAATCCTAGAAGCAGCAAGAGATAAGGGGACAGTTACCTACAAAGGAGTTCCCATCAGACTGTCAGCTGATTTTTCCAAAGAGACCTTATAGGCAAGAAGGGGCTGGAAAGAAGTATTTCAAGTCATGAAAGACAAGGACCTACATCCAAGATTGCTCTATCCAGCAAAGCTTTCATTTAGAATGGAAGGGCAGATGAAGTGCTTCTCAGATAAGGTCAAGTTCAAGGAGTTCATCATCACCAAGCCCTTACTATATGAAATGTTAAAGGGACTTATCTAAGAAAAAGAAGATAAAAAATATGAACAGTAAAAGGACAGCAATCTCACAGTTATTAACATTCACACCTGAAACAAAAGCAGACTAAGAGGTCACCTAAAACAGGAGCAGAGCCCCAGAAATGGTGGTCACGTGGAAGGTTAGCAACAGGGTAGTAGGAGGAGAGGGTGGGGAGAAGGTATAGAGAATAAGTAGCATAGACAGTGGGGAGAAAATAGACAGGGAGAGGGCAAGAGTAGTGTGGGAAATGTAGAAGCTGAAGAACTTATGACACATGGATATGAAGTAAAGTGAAGGAGTGTGGGTGGGATGGGGTGTGCAGGGTGGAGGGGAATGAAGGGGGGAAATGGAACAACTGTAAGGCAAAATCAATAAAATATATTTAAGAAAAAAATAAATACCACATACAAGGTCTGTGGCAAATTTGGAACCACAATATTAATGAAGAGTGGCAAATCTGTATGGAAGAGAGTACAGAAAAATGTTTGGTGAATCCATCCAAAGACTTTCATGCTGCTTCTGATCTTTTCTGGCTCCTGATAGCTTATGATTTGTCTTTGTCTACCTGCATACATTTTTTGCTGAGCTCTTATATCTACTTTTTACCCTTGTTTTATGCTGGCAGTGACTTTATTAAGTCATGGTAATTTGTAACTATAGTATATAATTTAATTCATTAGTAAAAAACTCTTATTCTGCTACTGCTCAGGGGCAATATTTCTGGTAAATGGTATTCATTCTGCCATATGTTTTTTTTTTCTGTGAGATTTCTCATTTTTCATGTATTGTAATATCTTTATAAACATCTGGTACCCAATTACTTTTGATTACTCATCTCTGCATAAGGCAGTTTTTCACGGATGAGCTATTTATTTCAGGTTCAATGGAGGAGAGCCAGGTTTGTACCCAGAACTGGATGTAGTTAATGTGTGTGCATCTTTTAGTGTTGACTTTTCCCTACCTGTCAGTGCAGATCCCTGGAGGTCTGGTCATAGAGCAAAGTCTCTCTTTTTCATGTAGTCATGTGGACCGGTAGTTTGTTGCAAATATATTCTTCCATCTGGGACTGATTGTGGAGCTCAACCCACTATTTTTCAGACCCAGACTATCTACAGAGAAGATAGTGCATTTTTAATTTATCAAAAATGATTTTGGGCTTACAGTTAAGGATTTTATTTCTCACTTGGATACATACACCTTGTCAACTCTTCCTAGTACCTGCAATGAAGGGCACTTTCCATGTTTCCTCCTACATTTCCACTCAAATTTTATTAATTTTTAAATACTTTACAGTTTCGATTTGGTATTTCAGCTAAATCCAAGTTCTGATAATGTAAAGTTTGATATTCTTGGTATTTCTGAGAGATTTCAGTGAGAAGAAGAGAACACCAACTTAATGGGACCATTTTTAAAAATTTTGTTTGTATTTTTAAATTTTGAAACAGTTTTGCTCAATGTCATCCAATCTATGTATCCTATTTGGTATATGTGATAAGACAAATTTATACCACAGTCTTTAGAAAATAAATACTTGAGGAAAAATTTCTAGAATTTTATAGAGGTTAAATTATACTGTTTTATCTTGGAAGACAGTGTAGTTTTCATCACTGCATAACATGTTACTATTTTCATAGTCTAGCAATCTGGCTTCTTAGTTGGAAAGCTCAGGAGCAAACTTTAGCTTATTTACTGAGAAATAGTGCTTGTTAAAAGGAAAATGAGTATCTCAGAGAATTATAAAGATATCTACAGGACCGTTTGCAGGGCTAAGTCTCTGGACACCACTCCCAGAATCCTGCTGCAGAACCTGGAACCATGCCCCCAGTAGCCATCCTTGCATCTTGGTCTGTCAGAACTGGGTCACATGTCCTTGCCACCTCTGAATGAGGCCAGAAAGCAGGACCCCGGGTTCTTAGCTGCTTCTAAGTAGTCAGTAGGCTCTGCCTCCTGCCAAAACTCATAAGCTGGTGATTTGTTATTCATGGCAGGGTGTGTTCATCAGCCTTGTCTGCTATAACTAATATAGTCACCCAGCATAGACTGGGTGACTAAAACAACAAATATTTATTTATGTGAGTTCTAGAGTTTGGGAAGTCTGAGATCAAGGTGCTGGCCACTTTGATTCTTGGTGAGGGCTTTCTTCCTAGTTTGTACATTGCTGCCTTCTTACTATGCCCTCACATGATAGAAAGAAAAAGATCCTATCTATTGTGTCTTTTCTTATAAAAGCACTAACATGAATACTCCTCTCCATGAATACTCCATCTTCAGGACCTAATCATCTCCCAAAGACCTCCCCACCTCCTAATACTGTCACATTGGGGGTTAGAGCTCTAACATATTTATTTGGTGGAACAAAAACATTCAGTTTATACCATAAGGTAACTGTGGGGGAGCTTAGTCCAGCAGAGCCTCCCTGGCAATCACAGATGAGAATAAGTCTACCAAGATGTGATCTCCTTGGTAAGGAAAGGTGGCCAATCTTTCAAAGGAGAAGGGCCTTGAGCCTGTTCCTCAATGGGCTTTTATTGGGTTCAATTTGCACAGGTATACAGGTAAAGCTCATCAATTATTGTTAGGCAGTAATGATCAAACAATAGATAACATTCAAAGAGCTGAGGGCTTATTCTGAGTCAGGGTCAGATAGCTAAAGGGCCATAAAACTTTGGGAAACAAACTCATTTTATGTTTGGACCCTTATAAAAAAATTGAGAGCATTCTTAGCAAAGCAGGTTTCTCAGGATTTTATGCATTCTTTCTTAGGCCTGATTACCGAGGGAACTGCCCATTCCTGCCCAGGGCTACACCACCCACTGGCATTATTTCAGCAGTAAGTCAGGCAGGGGAAGTAAGGCAACCTAGAGATTAGTAGACTTCTCACAGACAGAATGAGGACTCAGGCTAGGTCAAAGCTAAGGGGTGAGTGTCCATCACCGCCTTTTTCTATAGTCCCCCAAGTCCTTCCATGATGGCCCCATTGTGCTGATGCCTGTCTTGGGTTGTCCCTCCCTTGAGGAATCTTCCCCATCATTGGCTAACCAGTCATCTGCCTGGGGCCAAGCAGGGTGAAGTAAAGGGGGCAGAGGTGGCGCCCCTGCCAGGAAGATAAGCTTTGTCTCCTTAGTGGCTTAGGGTCCCAAGATCTTTTACTAAGCCTTAGCCATAGGGAGTTACAGCTTCTGCAACCAGGCAGGGCAATTCCCAATAGGTAACTCACATGCTAAGCAGCAAAACAAAAAATTTCCTCCACTACACCATCTTTGATTTCCCATAAGCACTCACTTTATTATCTACACGTTCACGTATTAAAATGTACATATGTATTTGCTGATGACACTATACAAATCTCTTATTGCCACAAAAATTCACCCTTTGAAATGAGGGTTTCCTCCAAGTTTCAAAATATATGAGTCTATGTCCAAGCTCAGGCTCAAGCTCTCAGGAGATGCCTATTCTTTTTGTGGTGAAATTTCTTAACAGAGAGAAGATTCAGATGCTGGGTATCCAAAAATAATAAGAGTTCTAAAAGTGGGTTTAGTTACTAGTCTGAAAGCGGGGCTTTGGTGAGTCCCTTTGAGTATTTTTGGGGAAGCTTTCTTTAAAAGGCTTTTATAAACTGTAAACAAAGTGGTGAAAGTGTAAGCAGTTCACTGGCTAATATGATTTTAATCCTCACTTGTAATTTATTTGTCATCTGACCAAATCAGTGACTTGTCTTTGCTATATTAATTGTTTTGTTCCATAAAAATGCCTTTCCTAGGTTGTTGGTGCTAAAATACTAAGATAAAAGAGCCCGTGTTATGGTGAAGAATGTGTCAATATGTAACCCACTGGGGATACAATTACATTGTGATTAACTTTCTCAAGATGGTTGTGTCACTTGTTCTTGGGTCTTAACATGCTCTATATTCTCCTGAATTCTCACTCTGAGGTGAAGAGCTTCTTCATGATGGTGGTCTTTTTCCTCCAGTGGTAATTCTTAGGATCCAGATGTTAGACCAAGTTCTTGAAACTTGACAGTCCCCTTGGCTCTTCCTTGTCCAAGTGGCACAAGTCACTTCCTGATGATGCTGGCTTAGTCCTGTCTTGTCAATATTCGTAAATTTCACTGATCATGGGGTCATCTGCCATCTGACCTTTTCCCTCTCCCTCATGCACTTTATTTGCTCTGTTCTCACTCACTCCTCACCAGGCCCCACCAGTGCCTGGCTTTCTGAGAGGAGAAGGATGACACTACTTCTGACAGACAAATGTCTGGCCAGATGCAATGCCTGTTAGATGTAACTTACTGAATTTTCTGCTCTTTGAAAAGTATTAAGGTCCTGCCAACAACCTGAGTTGGTAGTGCTCTCTTTTCATAAAGTAGAATATGTCCACAGAATTATAGGTGGAATGTGCTGAAAATCTAGTGGTGAGATTTAGGTCAACAGAGAATCATGCTTATATAAAGGCCCACAGGAGAACTTTGATGAAATCTTGAAGGTGGTCAGGGAGAATCTGCTATTTTCTCTCACTGGCAGTTGTCTCCCAATTATAGTGCCACAAGTTTC
The DNA here is from genome assembly GCA_004027735.1 of Carollia perspicillata. Taxonomy (NCBI): domain Eukaryota; kingdom Metazoa; phylum Chordata; class Mammalia; order Chiroptera; family Phyllostomidae; genus Carollia; species Carollia perspicillata. The sequence goes on along the minus strand of PVKM010005998.1, from coordinate 38,846 downwards.
TCTTTGAGCAGGGAGCTGAATCCCTGCACAGACCTGGTGCTGTGCTTAGGCAGTGGGGACAAATGGGAGTATCTGGACTTTACACAGTAAGGATACTTCCAAAGCAGTGTCCTAGTAGAAGGGATACCTAGCATGTGCACATGATACATTCTCCACTTGTACCCAATATCTAATGGTGGTTTTTGCCTCAAATGGGGAGGCAAGATGGCTCATGTATTTGGGAGTACTTCTCTCTGTTTTTTTGGGTGAATTGTAATTGGATATTTAAAATAAAAAAAGAAGTACAGAAGAAACCTAAGATGAATTTATTTTGGTTAAAAAGTGAAATGGGAATCCAGTATGGTTCCATTGTGGTTGAAATGTATATATACGTGCATAGAAAAAACTATCAGAAGACTATATACTAAAATGCTAACATTGGATATTTCTTGGTGGTGGGTGTAGATCATTTTGCTTCTTTTGTTTTATTTATTTTTTAAATGCTCTAGAACATTTTTGTACAGCATGCACTACTCTTAGAGTAAGGGGAAAATGTTTAAAAGTATCAATATCTGAAAATGTAGACTTATAAAATCAATAATTTAAGGGAGCACTTAGTCACTTGATGAAAGAACATTTTAGGTTTCAAAAGAGTTTACAAAAGAGTTCTGTGAATTAAATAGGCTTGGTAAATATTTGCTGAATTAATTATTAAATGAATTCACTCTGGGGTTTCCTGAGTCCCAGGTTACCCAGTGAATTTTAAAGGAAATCAATTTACAAAAGTATGATTTGCCCTTCCCCCCTTCTCCCAACTCACCCATTGTGAGAAATTAAAAGATCAGATGTGGCGGAATGTTCTAGTTCCTGCTCTGCCATTGCTCAGGGCCCTTCCTCCATGCCTTGCCCCAGCCTAAGTTTCCTTAACTAAAAAAAGGGGAATAACAGCCAGCTGCTAATATGGTGCTTTAGTTTCTGAAGAACTTTTAGAAAATGTAAGCTGTTTCCAACAACGAGTAGGAGTGTAAATGTTAAGAGTGTATGTGAATATAATTAGGACCAAAGAAACAGAGGTAGTTAAAATAATTTTTTCATTTTGAATTGTGAATACATACAGAAAATTACACCAAATAGAAATGTACATCTCAGTGAAGTACCACAGGGCAAACACACAGTGAGTCACTAACCTGTGGAGAAAATTGAACTCTGTAAGTGTTAGGGTGTCTGGCGAAGTGGGTTGTGAAAGATTCACAAAGAGAAGAATATGCAGACAGCCAAGTTTTATTTTTATTTTTCCAAGAGAGGGAAATGGCTAGGTGTGAATAAATGCACTAGCCCTGAGGGATAGTGAGTTTTTATTGTGTCAGAAAAAGGGGAAGGGAGCCCTGGCTGGTGTAGCTCAGTAGATTGAGCATTGGCCTGTGAACCAAAGGGTACCAGCTCAATTCCCAGTCAGGGCACATGCCTGGGCTGTGTGCCAGGTCCCCACTAGGGAGTATGCCAGTGGCAACCACAAACTGATGTTTCTCTCCCTCTCTTTCTACTTCCTTTCCTGTCTCTCTAATAAATTAATAAAATCTTTTTGTAGGGGGAGGAGGTCATAGCTGGGTACTTATGGCAAGTAGTTGTAAATCAGGAGGTTTTAGGCTGAGAGTGGAGGCTTCAGTTTGTTTTGCTGTTATCTTTGGGTTCAGGGTCCCATTTGGTATGTTCTGTTTGTATAAGTTTTAAAACACCTGTCCAGGGGATGCTTTTAGTAATCTTCTCAGTCTTGAGAACAGAGGCTCAGAAAAACAACAGTTAATTATGCCTGAAAGACTTAAGGAAAGAGAGATAGCTGGCACTGGTAAAGAGGGCCTGAAAGGGGCTTTTTTGTCTCTTCAGTAAGTATCCTCAGAAATTCCTTAATGTGTCTCTTAATTTTTACCCATCCCCTCCTCTCCCAAAATGATTGTTACTGACTTTTATGGTAATTACTTCCCCTCTTTTCTATACAATTTTATCACCGCCCAGATGGTCCCCTACGTAGGATGTTTCAACTTGACTATTTTTCTTTTTTTGTTTTGTTTTTATTGCATTATTGGGGTGACATTGGATAATAAAATTATATAGATTTCAGGGGTTCAAATCTATAATACATCATCTGCATATTGTAATATGTGTTTACCACTTCAAGTCATATCTCCACCCATCGCCATTTAGCCTCTCTATACCCTCTTCTCACTCCTCCGACCCCCTTCTCCTCTGGTAATCATCATAGTGTTGTCTGTCTGTAAGTTTTTCCTTCTTTTTTCTTTTTGGCTTAATCCCTTCATATCGTTAACCCAACCACCCTTCATGATATATATCTGTATCTATATCTATATCTATATCTATATCTATATCTATATCTATATCTATATCTATATCATCTATATCTATCTATATCTATATCTATATCTATATCTATATCTATATCTATATCTATATCTATCTATATCTATATCTATATCTATATCTATATCTATATCTATATCATCTATATCTATCTATCTATATCTATATCATCTATCTATACATATATCTATATATCTATCTATATATATATTTTGAGGTTAGGAAGTTCAGTTGGTGATTTATTTTTTAGAAAATGTATTTTATTGATTATGCTATAACAATCCCATTTTATCCCCTCCACCCTGCACACCCCCTCCCACCCACATTCTACCCCCTTTACTCCTTGTCCATGTGTCATACATATAAGTTCTTTGGCTTCCACATTTCCCATACTATTCTTACCCTCCCCCTGTCTATTTTATACCTACCATCTATGCTACTTATTCTCTGTACCTTTTCCCCCTCTATCCTTCTCCCACTCCCCTGTTGATAACCTTCCATGTGATCTTCATTTCGGTGGTTCTCTTTCTGTTCTAGTTGTTTGCTTAGTTTGTTTTCGTTTTTGTTTTAGGTGTGGTTGTTAATAATTGTGAGTTTGCTGTCATTTTACTACACATGTTTTTTATCTTCTTTTTCTTAGATAAGTCCCTTTAACATTTCATATAACAAGGGCTTGGTGATGATGAACTCCTTGAACTTGACCTTATCTGAGAAGCACCTTATCTGCCCTTCCATTCTAAATGAAAGCTTTGCTGGATAGAGCAATCTTGGATGTAGGTCCTTGTCTTTCATGACTTGGAATACTTCTTTCCAGCCCCTTCTTGCCTGCAAGGTCTCTTTTGAGAAATCAGCTGACAGTCTAATGGGAACTCCTTTGTAAGTGACTGTCCCCTTATCTCTTGCTGCTTCTAGGATTCTCTCCTTCATTTTAATCTTGGGTAATGTAATTATGATGTGCCTTGGTGTGTTCCTCCTTGGGTCCACCTTCTTTGGGACTCTCTGAGCTTCCTGGACTTTTTGGAAGTCTATTCCCTTTGCCAGACTGGGGAAGTTCTCCTTTATTATTTGTTCAAATAAGTTTTGCACTTGTTGTTCTTCCTCTTCCCCTTCTGGTACTCCTATAACTCGGATGTTGAAATGTTTAAAGATGTCCCGGAGGTTCCTAAGCCTCTCCTCATTTTTTTCAATTCTTGTTTCTTCATTCTTTTCTAATTGGCTGTTTCTTTCTTCCTTCTGGTCCACTCCATTGATTTGAGTCTCAGTTTCCTTCCCATCACTATTGGTTCCCTGTGCATTTTCCTTCATTTCACTTAGTGTAGCTTTCATTTTTTCATCTAATTTGCAGCCAAATTCAACCAATTCTGTGAGCATCCTGATGACCGGTGTTTTGAACTGTGCATCTAATACGTTGGCTATATCTTCATCTCTTAGTTGTGTTTTTTTCTGGAGCTTTGATCTATTCTTTTGTTTGGGCCATTTTTTTTTTGTCTTGACATGCCTGTTACATAGTTAGGGGTAGAGCCATAGGTATTCACCTGGGCAGGGTAACCTAGTTTCTGGGTTGTGATGCTCTGTGTGTGAGAGGGGTCTGAGAGGGATCAATGGCGCTTTCTCCACTCTCTGCTGGATTTCAGTCACTTCCCCCACTTCCCACAAGCCAATTGAGCCTTTCTGGTGCTGATTCTTGGGTGGATGGGTTTGTGTTCATTCTAGTACCCTGTGGGTCTCTCCAACAAATTCTCCTGTGAGGCTGGGAGACTCTCCCAGAACCTCAACCTCCACAGGTGTTTTCAATAGATATTTTGAGGCTTTAGTTCCCTGAGCTGGAACCCCAGGTTGCACAGTCTGTCTTGCTCCCCAGTTTTTCCTGGTTTATCTGTGTATGAATGTGGGACCACCTGGTCAGCCAGCTGCCTTGTGCGCTGTGCCCTGTTCCACAATCTGCCGCCTGGCTGGGTCTGCCAGCCACCACTTTGCCGCAACTCTGCCCCTACTACTGGTCTGGATGAAAGTGTCTTCTTTAACTCCTTGGTTGTTGGACTTCCATACATTTCAGTTTTCTGTCAGTACTGGTTGTTTTGTTTTAAAATTGTTGTCCTTCTTTTGGTTGTGTGAGGAGGCACATTATGTCTACCTATACCTCCATCTTGGCCAGAAGTTCCCTCCATGATTTTTTTTTCTTTTTTTTTCCCTCCATGATTGTTTGACTTTATGATTGATACAAAGGGAATATGCATTTAGTAGAAAACCAAACTTCGAATTTTGATCTTTTCCTGGGTTAACGGTATGCAGTATGATACTTTCTCATGATGCTGGACAGCAGCAGCAAGATAATTTTGCCAACTATAGACCAATGTAGGTGTTATGAGCATTTTTAAGGTAAGCAAGGTTTAGGTATCATGTTCTGTAGGTCAGGTATAGTAAATGCACTTATGATGTTTTCAACTTAAAATGGGTTTATTGGGTTGTAATCCAATCATAAATCAAGGAACAACTGTACCAAGTATGCATCCCTAAAATTTGATTGTTTGGTTTTGCCTGTTTTTAAAAAATGTAATGGACTATATCTACTTCCAGTCAAGATGGAGGCATAGGTAGACATACTTTGCCTCCTTGTGCAATCATAGAAAGAATTACAACTAGATCTCAAAACTAGTAACACTCAGAACTGTCAGAAATCAAACTGTATGGAAGTTTGACAACCAAGATTTAAAGAAGACACATTCATTAAGTCAAGTCAGTGGGGTGGAGTTGTAGAGACAGATGGAGAGGTGATTTGGCATGGAAAGTCAGCAAAGGCAGTGGTGGTGGTGAAGTGAATGGGAGGGATACCTTGGGAGTGAGCCATCCCAGCCCCAAGCCAGACCACGCAGCCCAGAGTTCCAGCACCAGGAAGAGAGGTCCACATTCCTCTGGCTGTAAAAACCAGTGGGGGTTGGGGCAGTGAAAGAAACTGCCATATTTTTGCCACTTAAAGGGTCAGCATGGTATGCAAACCCACCCACTCAGGGATTCACCACTTGTGCAGCAGCTGGAAGGGTGCCAGTCACACATGGGAAAGGGATGAAGTGACTGGAAATGGGGCAAAGTGCCAGATACCAGGGTGTGGCATTGTCACCTCTCTGAGCCCTCCCCACACAGTGACAAAGTGGTGAGGCACATTGCCTTGCCATGGAAATTACCCAAGGCTCTACCCTACATAATTTACAGGTGACTTTTCTACAAAGACCATGCTATGAGACAGGGAGAAAAAGTAGCTCTACATAATACACAGAAATGTACAGAGGAAGGCTGCTATATTGAGGAGACAAAAAGTATGACCCAAATGAAAGAACAGAATAAAACTCCAGAAAAAGAACTAAGTGAAACAGAGATAGCCAACCTATCAGATGTAGAGTTCAAAACACTGATTATCAGGATGCTCAGAGAACTCTGACTATGGTAAATAAATAAAGAAAGAAATGAAAGTTACACTAAATGAAATGAAGAATAATCCACAGGACACCAAGAATGAAGGGAAAGAAGCCAGGATTCAAACCAACAATTTGGAACAACAATTTGGAACACATAAATATTCAACCAGAACAAAAAGGGGAAACGAGAACTCTAAAAAAATGAGGATAGGCTTAGGAACCTCTGGGACATCTCCAAATGTGCCAACATTGAATCGTAGGTATGTCAGAAGGAGAAGAGGAAGAGCAAGAAATTGAAAACTTATTTGAAAATACATTGGAAGAATACTTCCCTATTTGGGGAAGGGAATAGACATACAAGTCCAGGAAGCACAGAGAGTCCCAAATAAGTTGGACCAAAAGAGGACCATACCAAGATGCATCATAATTAAAATACCAAAGGTTAAAAGTAAAGAAAAAGATCTTAAAAGTAGCAAGAGAAAAGCAGGCAGTTACTTGCAAAGGAATTCCCATGAGACTATCAGCATATTTCTCAAAAGAAATTTTGCAGGCTAGAAGGGATTGGCAAGAAGTATTCAAAGTGATGAAAAGCAAGGACTTACAACCTAGATTACTCTATCCAGCAAAGCTATAATTTAGAATGGAAGGGCAGATAAAGGGCCTGCCAGACAAGGAATAGCTAAAGGAGTTCATCTCTGCCAAGCTGTTATTACAGGAAATGTTAAAGGGATTTATTTAAGAAAAAGATAAAAACCATGAAAATTAAAAAGGCAAGAAATTTACAACTATCAACAACTGAATCTAAGAAAAAAACAAATTAAGGAAACAAGTAGAACAGGAACTGAATCATACACATGGAAATCATTTGGAGAGTTATCAGCTGGGAAGGGGAAGGGGGAGAATAGGGTAATGGTGCAGGGATTAAGAAGCATAAATGGTAGGAACAAAATACACAGGGGGAAGTTAAGAATAGTCAAGGAAATGTAGAAGCCAAAGAACTTACACACATGACCCATTGACACAAACTAAGTGGGGCGGGGGGATTGCTGGAGGGAATAGGGGTACTGGGCAAAGAGGGGGCAAAAATTGGGACAACTGTAATAGCATAATCAATAAAATATACTTACAATGTAATGGAATCTTGTCCTCTTTTTTTAAATTTGGTGTCTTTTATTTAGCATTGTCTGTGACATTCATCAATGCTGTAGACAGGGGGAGGTTAAGAACAGTATAGGAAATGTAGAAGCCAAAGAACTTACATGTACAGCCCATGCACATGAACTAAATGGGGGCAAGGGGAGTGTGGGTACGAGGGGATGTGCAGGGTGGAGGAGAGTAAAGGGGGGAAATGGGACAACTATAATAACATAATAAAATATATTTTAAAAAGAAAATAGTAAAATAATTAATAAATAATGCTATAAGAATAAACTCTGTTCATCACATACTCACAACTGTAAATGTACTTTGGCCCCATGCTATATATATATTTTCAATTTTTTTTTTTGTGGTGAAATGCATATAAAAAATTTACCACCTCAACCATTATATGTGTATAGTTCAGTGGTATTAAAAACATTATAATGTTGTTGTATGTGCCCTTCCCCAGACAAGAGATCTAACCCACAACCTAGGTATGTGCCTTGACTGGAAATCTAACCCACAACCTTTCGGGTACAGGAAGATGCTCCAACCAACTGAGCTATACCTAGAAATAGATGTAATGTTGTGTAGCCATAATCAACATAACCCTTTTCATCTTGTAAAACTGAAACTGAGTATGCATTAAAGACTAACTCTATTTATCCCTTCTCTTAGCTCCTAGACACCATTTTACTTTAAGTACTTCATATAAGTGGAATCATACAATATGTTGTTTCATGACTGGTTTATTTCACTTAGCCTAATGTGTTCCAGGTTCATTTATATTGTGGTACCACATACATATTTTTTACATATTTAAAATGTATTCCACATGTATTTAGTATATTCTAATATGTTAGTGATTTTCTTTAAGGTTAGGCTTTCTTGTACAGTTGACCATTGAACTATGTGAGGGTTGGGGATGCCCATCATAGGCCCAACTACATAAGAGTACATGGCAGCAACAATAAAACATTTTTTCGGCAATATTTTGACCTGTGGTTGAATAGATGTATCTATGAATGGAGAACTTGTGGATATGAAGGGCTTACTGTGTTTTTTAAAATAGTTTAATAGAACCATTAATATTTTATGTCTTCTTTTGCCCTCTCCCAATTTATTGAGGTATGATTAACAAGAAAAATATATATTTAAGTTTCATAATGTGACTTTCAGAAGGTGTACAATGTGATGATTTATTTAATGTATATACATTATAAAATTATTATTACAATCAAGTTAATTAACATATCCATTACCTCACATAATTACTATTTTTATATGCATGTGAGCAAACTTAAGAGCTACTCTTTTAGCAGATTTGAAGTATTTAGTACAGTATTATTCCTTATAGTCACTATGCCATTCATTACATCCCCAGTGCTTATTAATTGGATGTTTGTGCTCTTTGATCAACATTTCCCCATTTGCTCCAGAAACCAGACCCTGGCAAACACTATTCTACTTTCTGGTTTTATGGGTTTAACTTTTTTTAGATTCTACATATAAATGAGATCATAGAGCATTTTTCTTTCTGTTTCTGGCTTACTTCAGTTATCATAATGCTTTTCAGGTTCATCCCTGTAGTCACAAATGGCAGTATTTCTTTCTTTTTCATGGCTAATAGTCTTCTGCTTGTATAATTATATATGTTATTTTATTTATCTGTTAATGTCTTTTTAAAAAACATTTATTTATTTTTAGAGAGAGAGGAAGAAAAGGAGAAAAAGAAGGAGAGAAATATTAATGTGAGAGAGGAACATCAATTTGTTGCCTTTCATATGCTCCCCAACTGGGGACCAAACCTGAACCAGACATGTGCCATGACTGGGAATCAAACCAGTAACCTTTTGCTTTTCAGGACTATATCCAACCAACTGAGGTATACCAGTTAGGACTTATCCATTAATCTGTTAATGGAAACTTAGGTTGTTTCCATATTTTGGCTACTGTGTATAGTGCTACAATGAGCACAGAAGTGTAGCTATCTCTTTGAGATATTCATTTCATTTCTTTCAGGTAAATACCCTCAGGTGGAATTTCTGGGTCATATTGAAATAGGGTGTAGACTGAGGGTCCCTCAAAGTCCCCATAGCCCTTGGTTGGGGAATGAGGGAAGCAGATGATATGGCTTACAATACTTTGCATAACAAAAGCTTGTTTAATAGCCATGCTACTACATCAGGGTAAGGTGGGAGAGAAACTTTCAGGATATATCCTGACTCATGATGTAGCCAGGGGGGTGGTCTCCTTGGATCACTGAGTCACTCTTGCCCTGACTGGGGATGGCAGCCAAGCGAGTGTAAATTATACAGAAAACTGGCAAATGTTGCTCATTTTGGGAGGAGTGGAGATGAAGTCACACAGGAGGCTCTGAGTTAGGATTTAAAACTAAGGGCAGGCAGCCATGAGGAGGAGAGCCATTATAGAAGGGTATAGAAGAGCCATGCTGCTGGTAGTGAGATAGGAGTCATGTAGGCTGTAGGAGCTGGTCTGCCATGGGCTAGTAAGTAAGAAAGCAGGCATGATGCTCTGATTATGCCTGCTCTAGCTGACTCTGAAGCCATCAAGGATCCTGCCTTGCAAGACGTTGAACTACTGCCATGCAAACCCAGATTTTATCTGGACTCTTGGAACTTGTACCTTTCCTGGACCATGATCCAGTGCAACATGACACATGTATTCCTACACTATAACATGGAGGCTTATGAAGTCCCCCAGATCCTGAAGGAGAGAGTTGCTGCAGGAGGATGGCAATTTTGGTTCCTTCCACAGGGATTGAAGAACTGTTTGTGCAGCTGCTCAAATTTAGATAAGGAAATGAGGAACTGCTGGTTTTGAGGCTTTTGGCTCATAACCTTTTGGGGATCAAGAGAAGTGCAGGGTCTTGTGGGAGAACAGGGCTCCAAGATGAAGTGCTCTCAGTCCCCTGAGGTTGAAATATTATAAATAAAAACCTGTTCCTTCTAATACTATTGGTTGGGTCATGCACCAAGGTACTACATGAATGGGCCCCTGTCTGTCTGGTTACAGTTTTGGGGACCCAGATGGGACTAAGGGACCCTGTAATCAGGTTCCAGCCATGTGGGGCAGACCAACTCCTGGACCATGGCTGTGAGGACATCCTAGTCTCAGGGAACTGCCCTGAATTCCAGCTCAAGGTCCCAGTTGCCAGGAATGCCAGAATAGTGTAGGAGAGAAGGTTTGGGAACTCCTAGGCTCTGTGGGCCAAACTTGCATGCATATTGGAGTTCGAACACTGAACTGCATGGACATGCTACCACTTTGGGTAAGTCATGTGGTTCTCCACCATGGAGGATGAGTCACGTGGGTGCTCCACCATTCTGCAGATGGTATATGACTACTCTGCCATCTTGATTGTGGCACATGGCTGCTCCACCATATTTGATGATATGGCATGTAGACATGCCACCATTAAGGGAGTGGCACATAGTTACTTCAACATTTTGGAAGTGGGCAAGATGGTGGGTAGGCATGCTCTCCAAGTTATGTGCTCTGTGGGCACTGCATCAGTCAGGTTCTCTGTGCAGTTGGTTCTGATAGGGATGACTCTGGACTTGTAGGCCATGCATATGTGTCCGGTGGGAATGGTCCTGGTTCTGAGGGCCATGAACAGGGGTCCAAGAGTGACAATGTTTCTGTTACTTTATGCATATACTTGTAAAGCTAGGGACTTTTAGCTGCCAGATACTGATTTTGAGTATGGTCCTTCCCAGTGTGAAAAAGAACAAGGATGAAAGCATATTATGGCTAAATCTGAATGGATAAAGACATAAGAAGGTTGTGAAAGTTTAAACCTGAAAGGAAAAGAAACCTCAGCTCTTGGAAGTGGTTATCCTTTATTTGCTTGTTTTCTGATCTTATGGGGTGTAGTTTGAACTTTGCTGTTTTGGGTATATCAGGAATCCTCTGCCTCTGCTTTTTGGTCAGTAATACCTAGGAGAGGTCACCTGTAGCGAGTTGGAGAGAATGTTTTTGCCATTTGGGACCCAGGAAGGGTCATGTGCTGCCAGTGGAATCTGGCCTGGGGTAAAAGCATGTTTCTGCCAAGAGACTGGGTGGTGAGAGGGCATGCTACCAAGTGAATGCACCAGTGAGTGAGAGGGTGTCTCTGTCATTGAAGTGAAGTGCCATGGAATGCTGACTGGTGAGAAATGAGACAGGAGTTTAAAGCTACTTCTAGCCCCCCCTTCATCTTTTAACTCTGTCTTTGCTTTAAGTTTTGCTCTGTTTCTGCTCTGAAAAGAAATTGAGGGTTTCTGTGGAAAGTCAAAACTTCACTTATGTGGGAAAAGTGAACAAGGAAAGTGTATAAGACATTGAAATGTAATTTTAGTGGATAATAGAAGAACAAGGATTTTCCTTCATGCTTTATATTCCCCCCTTCTTGATCCCCCCATATTTTGTCATTCTGAAGGAGTGAGTGATGACGTAAGATTTCTTTGCATACAACTAGCAAGACCAGTTGCCAATGGTGGTTTTTTCAACCAAGATTATGACTGGAATGTCATGCCTGAACGAAGCATGACCATGCTCTGGTTGTTACCAGAAAGACTTGAGGAACTGAGATTCACTTTTAAAACTAGTGAATGTCTATTGGAGAAAAGGTCTGGTACCTTGGTTGGTTGTGTGGTTCATGGCAATCTTTCTGGGGAAGGAAATACTGTTGCTTTCCTAAAAGATGGCAAGGAAGAAACTTAAGGCACAATGAAAACCTCAAAGACTTGAGGGAAGCAGTTTCTAGAGGTGAAGCCAGATGGCAGGTATGTGGCTTAGCTTCTGTGCCCAGAAGGGCAGACTAAAGGGTCAATCTAAATGTTCCTGTGTGAGTTCCAGCAAAGCAGACTTAAAACTCATATGTGATCAGTTGTTGCTCTTGTGTTTATCCAAACAAACAGGCAAAATGAAAACTTGACTTAATGCAGCCCTTTTAATGACAATAAGGGTAATCTTAGAAAAATCATGATTCAAGGAAAATCACAATGCTCAGTGGTGGACATTAGACTAGTGAAGCTAACTGTCTTCAAAGTTTGTTTTCATTTGGAAGTTGAAACTAGGTTTGTGAAATCATCAAAGATTTCAATTTACAGGCAAGGAAGATCTGTCAAATTGTCATTGTTAAATGCCGTTGTAGCAAAGGCCTTGCAACTTGATGTCTTCCCAAAAGACAGTCTTGCAAACTCAAAGACTGTTTTGTGGGTTGTTGTGTGAATTAACATGTGTGTTATTTCTTCTGTTTTCATGGGGTGTAAGCCTATGATTTCATTACCTGAATGACTGGTTACGTGATGTGGACCTCACTAAGAAGCCCATCTGCAATGCCATCTTCTGAGATTCAACAGTTTGACTGAACCAAGTGGTTGGGTTGGTGAAATATTGGGGCAGTCTGTGTGCTTCACTTTAAAACCAATTTCTTTTTATGCCATAATGGCTTGGAGACAAAGGGCCCAGATATCTAAAAGGGGAGAATGGTAAGATATTCCCCTCAGCCCCAAGTAAGTATAGTGAGCAAAAGGGCTTTTTTGGGCACATGTGACACTCCTTGCACACCTTCTTCCAGAGAAGCCACACTTTTCCTAATGTGCAACATCATAGAATTGGTCTCTGCCTTTGTCATTTAGTGGTTAGGGTTTTACTTGTGCTTTCTAACCTTCTTGCCAAATCTGTTGCCCCTAGAACACAACAAGAATGCCAACTTGTCCAGTAGTGCCAGCCCTTGGGCACTGAGCATCCATTCCCCAAGGACAGCCTACTGACCTGGACTCTGCAAGGTCCTTCCTCATGCATGAAGGCCACCCTCTGCTCTGCTCCATACCCCCACTTTGTTAGGGATTATTGAAACCAGAGGTAGTTAAGATAATGGCCATGCCCATTAGGAAATAGCTCTGGAAGACTTAGACCTTCACCCATTGTCCTTTATAAGATTACAAAAGATCCAAAGTCAAAAGAGGGGGAAATTGTAATGGGTTACGGGGCAAGGGTCAACTAGGAAAATGGGGGAAATCCCCACAAACATTGGTGGGAGAAGGGGAAAGTCATATGATATGGATTAAGGTATTTTACAATATAATGACATCTCGGTAGCTAGTTTAATAACTGTGCTACTACTTTGGGGTAAAGTGGGCATGACTTCGAGGGTGTATTCTGACTTGTGGCATAGCCAGGGGAGGTGGAGGCCCCTGGATCACTGAGTCATGTTTGTCCTGACTAGGGATGGCAGCTGAGAGAATGTAAACTTAACAGAAAACTGGAAAATGTAGCTCATTGTGGGAGGAGTTAGAGATAAGGTCAGGCAGGAGGCTATGGGTCAGGATTTACCTAAGGGCAGGCAGCCACAAGGGAATTTGGCCATGTGGTTTGAAAGGGTAAAAGGGCCCACTCTGGCCCACCAAGGTGAGGATGTGCTACATGGTTTTGGATTAAGAGCTGGAGAAAGGAAAAAAAGCTGGAGAAAAAGAGGAGAACCACTGAGAAAACTTCCTGGGGAACATGGCGATATAGATGCTGCTGCTGAGAATTGTGGGACCTTCCCAGCCAAGCATGGGTTAATGGGAGATGCCAGGGATGCTGAACTGTGACCAGAAGTACTGAGCTGTGGACATCTGTTTTACTAAAAGACACACCTCTGACTGGCATATTCTGAAACTGGCTTGATTTGGCAAAGGGAGGCAGGACTGTGTGTTTGTGGCCATTTTAAATGGAGTGGGTCTTAACAGCAGAATTTTGCCATTATTCTAAATTTATATAACTTTTAAATAAACAATTTCTTTCCTTTTCACCAAACTCTGACATCAGGAGTCATAGTGGAGACCAATTTGATCCCACAGCTGTTCCAGAACAGCATAGGCTAAGGGTTTTATAATATGACAGCTGTATTTTAAATTTTTCGAGAAACCTCCATACTATTTTCCATGATGCCTGTACCAATTTACATGCCCACTAACAGTGCACATGTGGTTCCTTTTCTCCACATGTTTTCTAACGCTTGTTGTTTCTTATCTTTTTGATAATAGTGTGAGGTGTATCTTGTGGTTTTGATTTGCACTTCTCTGATGATTAGTGATGTTGAGCACCTTTTCGTATACTCATTGGCCATTTATGTGTCTTCTTTAGAAAAATATCTAGTCAGTCCTCCTGCAATTTGGAACCTGACACACTAATTTTTGCATGACCCTGACAGTGTGTGCCTAGCCACCTCCTTTGCTTCTGTAGTCCAAGCTCTGGTTCTTGCCTTTTGCTGAGGACCAGGGGGCAGCATGAGAGCAATGCAAGGGCCATTTTGATGTTCTAGAACACTACTGATGTAGCTGGAAGTAAGGGGTCAGATTCTTCTGGAAGGGGCCTGAGGTTTCCCCAAGATGGCTTGGCACAAGGCAATGCAGACATGTATGGTCAGTTTGGTGGGACCTGGGCTCCAGTCTTTACTATGCATTTACAGCTATAGGACCACAGGCAAGTTGCTTGTGGACTCTGGGCCTTAGTTTCCCCATCTGTAAATGGGGATCAAGTAGTTGCTTCTTGTTGGTGGTTTGAGGGTGTCTTGGACAACTTGGGCTGCCATAACAAATTATAACCATTTGGGTGACTTAAACAACAGACATTGAATTCTCACAGTTCCAGAGGCTGGAATTTCAAGATCACATTCCTTGTGATGCTCTTCCTGGCTTACAGATGGCTGCCATCTTGCTTTGTGCTCACATGGCCTTTCCTTGGCTAGTGTGTGTGTGTGTATGTATGTGTGTGCGTGTGCATGGGGGTTGGGGGATGACGTGAGCACTCTGGTTCTCTCTTTTTTTAAAGTATTTTTATTGATTATGCTATTACAGTTTTCCCAATTTTTCCCCTTCATCCTCCCTCCACCCTGCTCCCCCAACTGGCCAGCATTCCCCTCCAACCTGAGTTTATGTCCATAGATTGTACATGTAAGTTCTTTGAATCCTCTGTTTTCTATACTATTTTTATCTCTCCCCATCTATTTTATGCCTATTAATTATGCTTCTTCTTCCATGTACCTTTTTCCTTCACTCCTACCACCCCCTCTCCACTGAACTCCCTCTGTGTGATGTCCATTTCTCTGACTCTGTTCCCATTCTAGTTGTTTGCTTAGTTTTTGTTTTCATTGTTTTTCTTTTCTTTTATGGTTATTTGTTGATAGTTGTGAGTTTGTTGTCATTTTATTGTTCATATTTTTTATTTTCTTTTTCTTAGATAAGTCCCTTTAACATTTCATATAATAAAGGCTTGGTGATGATGAACTCCTTTAATTTGACCTTATCTGGGAAGCACTTTATCTGCCCTTCCATTCTAAATGAAAGCTTTGCTGGATACAGTAATCTTGGATGTGTTCCTTGCCTTTCATAGCTTCAAATACTTCTTTCCAGACCCTTCAAGGTTTCTTTTGAGAAATCAGCTGATAGTCTTATGGGAACTCCTTTGCAGGTATCTGTCTCCTTATCTCTTGCTGCTTTTAGGATTTTCTCTTTGTGTTTAATCTTGGGTAACTTAATGATGATGTGCCTTGGTGTGTTCCTCTTTGGGTCCAACTTCTTTGGGACTCTGGGCTTCCTGGACTTTCTGGACATCTATTTCCTTTGCCAGATTGGGGAAATTTTCCTTCATTATTTGTTCAAATAAGTTTTCAATTTCTTGCTGCTGTTCTTCTCCTCTGGTACCCCTATAATTTGGAGATTGGAACATTTCAGGTTGTCCTAGAGAATCCTCAGCCTCTCTTCACTTTTTTGGATTCTTGTTTCTTCATTCTGATCTGGTTAGATGTTTATTTCTTCCTTTTGTTCCAAATTGTTGCTTTGAGTCCTGGTTTCCTTCTTGTCACTGTTGGTTCCCTGAATATTTTTTTTTATTTCATTTTGGTTGTCTTTCATTTGTTCTTTCATTTTTTGACCAAGCTCAATCAGTTCTGCGAGCATTTTGATTACCAGGGCTTTAAATTCTCCATCAGATAGCCTGGCAATCTCCTTATCACTTAGTTCTCTTTCTGAGGTTTTGCTGTGTTCTTTCATTTGGGTTATATTTCTTTGTCTTTGCACAGCTGATAGGTTGTAAGGGGGTGGGGCCTTAGGTATTCACCAGGGCTGGGCAAAGCTCTTTGCTGTGCTGCCTGTGTGGGAGGGGCCAGAGAGGGAACAATGCAGCTTGCCTGAGTGTCTCCAACGCACTTTCCTACAGATTCTCTGTCAGACTGGAAGTATCTCTCACCTTGGCAAGTAACTCCCAGCCTTAGCCCACAATCAGCCCCGAGTCTCAGTTTTCTCCTTAAGTCAGTCCCTTCCTCGAAGGTCTGCTGAGCTGGGCAGTCAGCCCCGCCCCTCAGCCATCTGGCCACGGTTTTTATGAGTTGGCCATGGTCCCCTTACTGGTCTGGTTGTTCAGATTGATTTTTCCTTTAATTTCTTGGTTGTCAGAGTTCCATACAGTTTGACTTTTCTGGAGATTTTTGTTGTTTATTGATTTTAGATTGGTTGTTATTCTCCTTTTGGTTGTGCAAGATAGCCAAGGGTTTCTACTTATGCCTTCATCTTGGCTGGAACTCCCCTGATGTCTCTTATAAGGATACCAGTTGTAGGGGATCAGAGCCCCACCCTTATGGCTATATTTAACTTTAATTACTTCCTTATAAGCCCCATGTACAAATATAGTCACATTGGGGATTACTGCTTTCACATATAAATTTGGAAGACACACAATTCAGTACACAGAGAGGGTTAATCAGGTAGTCCCTGTGGAAAGTAAATACCCAAGGATTGTGCTGTTATAGGTGTCATCTACAGTTTTTTTTAATGTGTTCTTTTCTCTGTTCTCTAGAGCACACTGCCTTGCCCCCTCCAGAAATCCCTCCCTGATGCTGGAGCTAAGTGTGGTTCCTCCTCCCCTGGGCTACCGCTGCCCCGAGGGCTTCTTACTGAGCTCCTCCCTATTGCACCAACAAGGCCATGACTTATCTGTTGCTTATCTGATGCTCTCACTAATCTGAGTAAGTTCTTGTGTGGCTTAATCATTTCCTTCTTTGTTTCTCAGCACAGGCTCTGGAATGCTTTAGGACCTCAGAAGTTGTTGGCTGGGAGAGTGATGGTTGACACTCACAGTTTCCCCCAATGTCCACACATCTCTCACTTCAATCACATGCAAACCCAAAGGTCACTACATCATAAAAGCCTTCTTTGACCTCCTAACAAGACATCCCAGTCATTCCCAGACAGTGGGCCTGGATTATTTTCACTCTAGGACTTACTGTGGCCTGAATTGTCCTAGTTATTTATTCATGATTCCTTAATTATCTCTTGTTGTGTCAGCATCTGAGGCACATATTTGCTTATTGAACAGCTAAGTGGGAAGTTGTTGGTACTTTGAGGCCAGAGCAGGGTGGTGACATGCCTCAAGTCACTCTGCACAATTCCCTGCTGGCCCCTGTGACTGAGACATCTGGGCCCACTGGCAATACTGTCACAGGTGTTTTCAAGCAGCAGGCGCCCTTGTGGCTTTTTACTGCCCAACCTGTGCCCGCAATTTAGCGGCCGACCTTCCATCAGGGAACATCAGACTCACTGAAATGGAATAGATGGCAAGGGAAAGGGGCATCCCAGGTGTCAGAACAGCAAAGGGGTCTTACTGCTCTGGCGTCCTCTCCTGGCTGGCTTGCCAAAAACTGTCACAGGTGTGCACAGGTAACCAGGTTCTTGGTAATTGGGACAAAGAATTGAACAGAACACCGAGAGTTTATAGCATAAAGAGAGAAGATTTGTTAAGTGATAGTACACTCCACAGAACATGGGAGGGGGCCAACTCTGAGTAGAGCGAGAGAGCGTGGGCAGGAGAGATTGTATTCTAATAGGGTGGAAGCTTCCTGGCTAGTTTTTTTGGCGGGCTTCTATTGCAAATGTACAAGTAGTTGCATTTCAAAGGTACTGCGCATGTGGTCTCCCATGATTTTTCTTGATTGGCTACTGGAGAAGGAGGTCCCACAATGTGAATTTATTTTAATGCTATTATAATGAAGCAGGGGTCATGTAGGAGCTTCTGTGCAGGTGCACTCTTGAGTCACCATCATTCAGCGCTTTCCAGAAAGCAGGAACAACCGGTCTGAGAGGGTATTTGTCTTGTGTGGATGTCCTTTATCTTAGCCCTGGGGCACCTCTTGAGTTTCCTCTTGACTATCTCCTGCCTCACTACCTCATGCCCTCACCTGGATAGGTATGTGACATTTATAAAGCAGTTTTCTTATCTTTACCTCATTTTATTTCTGCAATGTATCATTTCACAGAGAGCAAAATTGAAGCTTTAGTGAGATCTCAGGCCTCTAGCCTCTCCCCATGGCCTGGAACTTCAGGACCCGAGCCCTTCTCTCCTTCCCTAGAGCTGCTGAAGACTGGATTCTCAAGAAGGAGATGTTAAAGCAGTTTCAGGGTGTGTTAAAAACTTAGCAGTCAAACTGCAGTGCATGCACCAAAAGCCTTGATAACCATGCTGGGTGATCTGGACTATATACTACTGATCAGAGCTGTCCTACATTCAGCTCACCTGGCCAGGCTTTTGGATGTGGGCTGCCCTTGGAGAAGCATGATCTCAAGATACTCTACAGCTGAGGCTG
Organism: Carollia perspicillata; assembly: GCA_004027735.1. Lineage (NCBI taxonomy): Eukaryota > Metazoa > Chordata > Mammalia > Chiroptera > Phyllostomidae > Carollia > Carollia perspicillata. The sequence goes on along the minus strand of PVKM010005998.1, from coordinate 20,309 downwards.
ACCCTAAAGGAGTGACAGCTGTAGAGCATCAGCCAGCTGTGTTCCCTGCAGCTGGGCAGCAAGTTCTTCCTTGACAGCAGAGCTGGGCAAGAAATGTACGGTCTGTTTGGGACCTGGCCTACAACCTGGGCATGAGCCCTGACTAGGAATTGGATCGGTTCACAGGCTGGTGCTCAATCCACTGAGGCACACCAGCCAGGGACCTGCTCAGATTTTGAGACATTCCTCTAAGACCTCCCACCTCACTCTTTAGGTGAAGATCCAAGAGGCACATGGTTTCATCTTGAGCACCACTTTAACCAGTAGGAAGAGGCTACCTGGAGTGTTGTGTTGAGAAGAATTCTGAGGCTGAGCTGGAAAAGATGTTTTAACTAATTAGCAATGTCTGTGGTAGGCTTGGCAGGGACACGATGGTAAGTGTACGAGGATTTTTCTCTGCCTTTGCTATACCGTTTCCTTATCTAGCACTGCTTCTCCTCTGGGATCCTCAGTTCTGAAAACCTTCCTCTGACCTCATCCCACTGACCTTCCTCCTTTTCTTTCCCTTGTTCCACTGGATGACTGCCTGCTAAAAAGAAAGGCCCAGGGACTTGGAATTGGAAGACAGTAAGAAGCTGAGGGACCTTGGCGAAAGGCACTGTTCTTTGTACCTCAGTTTCTTTATCTATAAGTAACAATTGACCTCTCTCATAGTATAATGGGGTACAGAGTGGGAGTCCCTACAAATAGGAAATAAACCCCCACAAACCTGGGTTGGGGAAGGGGGAAGTGGACAATACTTTGCATAACAATGGCAAGTTAAAGCTGGTCTGCAGCCCTAGGCAAAGGTGTATGTGACTTTGGGAGCATTCAGGGACTTGAGCTGGAGGAGCTTATGCAGTACCTGTACAAGAGACAGGAGCCAGATGCCCCTGTGTCACTGAGAACTCTTGCCATGACTAGAGATGGCAGCCAAAAGAAGAAAAAAGATACAGGGGGAACTGGCAAAATAGCACAGCATAGGAGGGGCTTGATATGAAGTCACATAGGAAGTTCTGGGCCTAGCATTTAAAATAAGGGTAGGCTGAAAGAGAAGGAGGAAGCAGTCACATGGTTTGAAACGGTATAGAGAGGGGGACCTGGTCTGCCATGAGGTCTAATGTGTAAGGAGATGTCATGAGGGTTGGAATAGGAGATGCCATAGGTTTGGTAGGAGCTCTCTAGTAAGATCTGGAGTAAGAAAGAGGAGGCCCACTGGGAATCCTGCTTGGAGAAGATGGCAGCAGAGCTGATGGAGCTATGCAGGGACCTGCCTAATAACCAGGCATGGTTTGTGGGAGCTTAACTGAACTGTGATCAGAAATGCTGATCTGCAGACCTTTTTGCTTTTCTGAAAGACAATGCTTTTAACTGGCGTATTCTGAAATTGACCTGGTTTGCCGGGGGGGGGGGCATTATGTGTTTTTAGGTGTTTTATTTATTTTTTAAAAAATATCTTATTTATTTATTTTTAGAGAGGGGAAGGGAGCGAGAAAGATAGGGAGAGAAACATCAATGTGTAGTTGCCTCTTACACACTCCCAGTTGGGACCTGGCCAGCAACCCAGGCTTATGCCCTGACTGGGAATTGAACTGCCAACCCTTTGATTTGCAGACTCGCACTCCATCCTCTGAGCCACAGCAGCCATGGATGTATTTGTATGTTTTAAAGGGAGTGGGACTTAATGGCAGAAATCTGCTATTATTCTAAATCTGTATAACCTTTAAATAAATAACCTATTTCTTTTTTCACCAAACTCTTGGACTGGAAGTCAAGATTGTTGACAGTGGGCAATTAAACCTCACAGTGGTTTCCAAACAGCATTGGCAGGGTTCTGTAACACTAGGACTTGGTGGTTGGAGGCACTAAGTTGGTGAGTGCTAATGGCAGAGTAGTGTCCATCTATAACCCTGGGTTCTTGAAAGCCAACACCACCCTGATTTGGGGAGCAGTTTGGACTCCTGTCAAGGAAGGGAGGTGGGCTGGCCAGGAATCACCCTGCCTGGTGGATGGTGGGGAATGCTGAATGCAAGAAGGCTGTCTCTAAGCATTGCTGTATTGCCCGGATAGGTTTTGATCCAATGTGATCCCTGACACACTCTTGTAGTTTAGATGTCTGGTTGCTCATTCCTGGGAATGAGAATGGAGGTGACCACTTGGGAAGGGGAGGATAGAGCTATATCTCAGTGGTGTTCCCATGTGGGTACACGATCAGCCCTCTGCCCTCCATTGCACAGATGGGAAACCTGAGGTCCTGAGAGTGGCAGTGACCTATTCAAGGCCAGGACCAGAGTGTAGGTCACTTATCTCTCAGGCTTCTCAGGAAGATTAGCCTTCAAGCTTTTCCTTTCATAGGAATGATCTGCCAAATGCAAGTGTCCTCAAGTGGTAGAAATGGGCCACCAAGGCCCAGTATGGGTGCTGACCATGATATCGAACCACGGGGCCTAAGCTATTATAGCCTCTTTTTATATTGATTTTGCTCCTTCCAGAATAATAAATGCTACCCTTGTGTGGCATTTATTATGTTTAGGTGCTGTTCTAAGTGCTTTACATATCTTGGCTCATTAATATTCAAAGTGATTCTTTGAGATAGGTACTTTATGATCCTTATTTTACAGGTGAGGAAACTGAGGCATGGAGAGGCTAAGAAACTTTGCCAAATTCACACAATTAGTAAATGGTAGAGTGCGATGTGAACCTAGTAAGATATTCTCCATTTGTTTCTTCCGGTCCACTGTCCACCTTTCTCTGATGTTGTCTCCTTGGAGTTGGGTGAGGCCAGTGGGATGCAAAGGTGAGAGGTGGGTTGAAAGGGGAGAGAGGTGGGGGCATTTGTCCCCAGCTCCCTCCTGCTGTGTTTTAGTTTGCTGGCGGCTGTACTCTGGTCCTTCCTACAGCTGTAGCTCCAAGCTTTGATGGGGTTTACTTTTGGCTACATGCCTTGGTCTTCCAATTTTCTCCTTCCCTGTCCTTCTTTGAAAGACCTGCAAGATGGAGGTAAACTTTTGCTCTGTGATGACCACGGAAAGGAGAGAGTGGACTTGGGGTAGAGATTGACAATTGAAAATATATCTGAGTGCTGAAAAAAAAAAAAAAAAAA
>PVKM010005998.1:0-17088 GCA_004027735.1 Carollia perspicillata | reverse complement strand
GTTGAGCAGAGGCATTATCTGACTAATACATTAAAGACTCTGGCTGTTTGTAGGGGGCAAGAATGGATCAGGGAAAGCAGACAGGAGCTGCTGCAATTGTTCAGGCAAGAGTTCACAGTGACTCGCACCAGGGTAGCAGCAGTGTAGGGGTGAAAATTCTGCTGGTTTCTGGACAGACTTTAAAAGTTAAGCCAACAAGATCTCCTTCTGGGTTAGATATTGCTGTGGGGAAAGAAAAAAAGACATATCTTTGTGATTTTTGGCCTTAGAGACTGTAAGAATAGTTGATATTTACTGAAATTGGGAAGACAATTGATTTGGGGGGAAACCAGGAGTTGAGTATCTACCACATTGCTTGAGATTCCTCCTGGATATGTGAAGAAAGATGCTGGGAAGGCAGTTAATTAAGTCTGGAGCTCCTAGGAGAGTCTGGCTGGAGATGTGAGACCCATTAGTGCAGGGACAATATTTAATAAAAATAATATTAGTTGTGTGAAGGCAGCAGGGAGTCAATATCCCTCGAATGGGTGTGATCAGACAAGGCTGGCCAGCTGTGGTCATCCACTCACTGTACAGGGGACTCCAAGGAAGGTCAGGGAAATGGAGAGAGAGCCAGTCAGTCATACCTGGCCTTTTATCTTCCCACATGTGTTCTGTTGACTAGAACTGTTAACATGTAGCCTGTGCTTTATGTCCTGAGTCTGTGCAGTTGCCCCTGGCACCAGCCATCCCTGAGGATGGCTTGCCTCTGTCCCTCACTCTGACATGTCAGGTCTGCCATTTTCCAGTTCCAACAATGGGATGATGACTATTCAACTCTGCACCAAGAACCCCCACACCTGGAACTGCTCATGTAACCACGTGGATAGATCACAGTCGACCCTAGGAGGTTTGCTGAAACCACTGGGAAGAGTAATTTTTCCCACTAGGGTCTCTAAGTTGAGACGTGTACCTAGAGCTGTGGGGTCACATTTGCCACCCCCCCCGCCCCAGGGAAAGGCTTCCTAAGGTAGAGCCAGTTTAGAGGGAAACAGAAGGCAGAGACAGAGAGAGACTAAGCCTTGAGGATATCCTGAATCCTGGATCCAGCCTGCTTTTCAAGTGGACTTTTCACCCTTGGAGACAACCTATTGTCTTTAAGTCTCAGACCAGTTTGAATGGGAATCTGTTGTTTACAATGGAAAGAATTCAGAGTACTGCACAAAGATAGCCAAGCAGCTCTGGGTGGGCAAGGCCCTCTTTGTCACTGATTTTCCCTCTTCAGCCTCAGCTGCTACTGTGATCTGGCTTTGCATACCAGCTTTGATGTCTTGCCTGGCTCCCACAGACCTCACTTGTCTTAGCCTTTTCTGGGCCCTCTTTTATGCCAACAGCGGCTGCCTTTTCCTGATGGAGGTTGGTTTTCTGGATATCATATCTGCCTGGGCCTTGACCCATCTTTTACATTCTTTTCCCATCTCTGGGAGACACTTCACTGGCTCACCAGTAGCCAGTCCACTCTCCTGGCTCCTATGCAGGTAGAGTGGCCATGGGTCCCACTTCTGGTCAGTGGGAGAAAAGGTCATATCTATTGGGGGCTTCTTGGAAAAGGTTTACTTGCCAGAGAAAATGCTGGAATCTCTCAAGGGAAAAGCATCTTGCTCTGCTTCTTGCTTTCTCAGTTTGATCACAGTGTGGGTATGTGATGCCAGGAGATGCACTGACCATTAAGTGACAAGTGCAAGAATGAAGAGTCATCATGCTGAGAATTGCTGAGTGGGAGAGTGGGAGGGCCTGGCATTGCTGGGCCAAGGAAGGAACTCCAGAACAGCCTACTTCCAGATGACTTGCTAAGTAAGCAGTCAATGTCATGTGGTTTAAGTAATTGTTCATCCAGCACCCTGCTACATATAGCTAAAGCCTTCCTGACTAATGCACCAGCCAAACCCATGGACTTGCTCAAACATTCATCGAGCATTTAATCAAACATTTACTGAGTATTCCTTGCATGCTGACACTTTATCACATTTAATTTAACGCACTCATCATTTGAAGGTACCAACAATTATCCCCACTTGGAGGATGAGGAATGTGGGTATATTAAGGTAGTCCTATGTGCTTTGGCCAATAAAAACAGATCTCAATGGCTTAGCACAACAGAAGCTTGTATGTCACTCACATACATTTCAATGGGTGGTTGTGATGGGGTAAAGTGTGTCTGCTTCATGCAGTCATTCAGGGACCTAGGCCTATGGAACATCTGCTGCCTTCAACACATGGCTCCTAACTTACCCTGGGTATAAATATCTGATAGGCAGACAGTGGAAGAAAATGTGTGGTGGGGTTCACACAGGAGGCTTTATGGTCCAGATCTGGGCAGGGTAAACATTACCTCTGCCCATGCACATTCCCTGGCTGGGCCAAAGGGCTAAGTCTGGGCCACAATGCTCTCCTAAAAAGTTAACCAATTTCTGCTTAATAGGGCTCTGAGGAACTGTGTAAGTCACCCAATGAGACTCAGACAATTCAGGGGGAGACCATGCTCTATTTTGTGTCAGAAATCCAGGATCATGCTAGGAAGTTGTGATGCTGGCTAAGCCAGGTGCTGCCCCAGGGCCGGTCCTCAGTGAATATAGATGTCCCTCCTGAATTCTGCTCCATTCGGGCAGCTATACTCCTGCCTTTACTTGCCTTCTACAGAATATTTTACAACCCGTTGTCAGTGCATCTATTCTTGGTGTTTGATTTACATAAGAGTGGCTGTTTGAAGTAGAGGTGGAGAAGATTAGAGTAAAAATGGGGTCTTGGACTAGCTCTGCTGCATCCTAACTGTGAGGCCTTGGCACATTATTAAATCCCCCACTGCTTTAGTTTCTTCATTTGTGGAGGGTGCTAATACTACATTATAGAGCTGCTAGGAGAGTAAAATGAGTAAGTGCACAGAAAGCAAGTGTTAACCAAGTGCTAGCCTGCTTGTGACCTCATGTCCTTGATCTGTGTGTGCCCATTTTACAGATGAGGACATAGAGGCTTCTAGGGTGAATCCAGGCCTCTGTTACTCCTACCTACCAATCCACTTTTCTTGTGGGTATGGTTTCGGGAGCTCAGGGACCACACTGTACAGGCCCCAGCTATGGGGAAGGCCCTACTCGCTGCCTCTTCCTTCCTCCATAGCTGCCTCATTGGAAGGCCTTTCCCTGCCTCCAGATTTCCAATCCTCCCACTTAGGTCTGGGCCGGGAGCAGGGCGGGGCCTGCTCCCTCCTCCAGTGGTGTGCTCAGTGCCAGTGCAATCAAACCTCCAGCATGAGCAGATCTATGATTCTGCCATTCTGTACTTAACCCATATGCAAAGTCTGCAGAGCTGTCTTTGTTCTCTTGTGGAACCCAAATCCCCAGGCAGATGGTAAGTCAGGGGATGCCTCAGGATGTTTGTGCATGGAGAGATAAGGCCACATAGGAATGTAAAGTATTAGCTGGTCAAGATGGAGAAGTAAGGAAACATACCTTGCCTCCTCGCACAACTACAGAAAAAATTATAACTAGGCTACAAAATAAATATCACCCAGAAATGTCATAAAATTGAGCGCTGTGGAAGTCTAAAAACCAAGGATTTAAATAAACCACATTCATCCATATGGGTGGGGGGGGACAGAAATGTGGAGAGTTGTGGAGATGCATGGAGATGCATGAAAATGCAGAACAGGTGGTCCCACATCCATGTGTGGTAGATAAAAATTGGGAGGGATACTTTAGGAGTGAGGGATTCTAGCCCTAGACCAGACCACCTAGCCCAGGGTTCCAGTGCCAGGATGTTAAGCCACAACAACTTCTGGCTATAAAAACCAGTGGGGGTTGGGGTGGTGGAAGAAACTGTGGTGCTCACAGGAGATTTCTCATAAAAGGTCTGCAATATATTTGAGGTTTGCACAGACCCACTCCCTTTGGAATTCAGTGCCAGGGCAACACCTGGAAGGGCACCAGTGGCATATGGGGAGAAAGTGAAGTGACTGGCATCAGGGTGAATACCAGGAGACAGCTCCCTCCTGTGAAAAACTTCAGAGGCCAGGCAATGGCATTGTTCCCTCTCTGAACTCTCCCCCACACAGATCCACAGAGCAGTGACAGGATTGCTCCACCCTGGAAGTCAAAGAAGCTCTACATAATACACAGAAACAAACACAAGGAGGCTGCCAAAATGAGGCAACAAAGAGGTATGGTCTAAATGAAAGAACAGAACAAAACCTCTAGAAAAAAACTAAATGAAATGGAGATACAAAACCTATCAGGTGCAGAGTTCAAAACACTGGTTATCAGGATGCTCTAGGAACTCACAGAGTACTTCCACAGCATAAAAAAGATGCAGCAGAAATGAAAGTTACATTAAGTGAAATAAAGAAAAATCTACAGGGAACCAATAGTGGAGAGGATGAAGCTGAGAATCAAATCAACAGCTTGGAATGTAAGGAAGAAAAATGCATTCAATGAGAGCAGTAAGAAGAAAAAAAGAATAAAAAAATGAGGATATCCTAAAGAGCCTCTGGGGCACCTTCAAATGTACCAACATCTGAATCTAGGGGTGCCAGAAGGAGAAGAGGAAGAGCAAGAAATTGAAAACTTATTTGAAAATACACTGAAAGAAAGCTTCCCTAATTTGGTAAAAGAAATAGACATAGAAGTCAAGGAAGCACAGAGAGACCCAAATAAGTTGAACCAAAAGAGGACCACACCAAGACACATCATAATTAAAATGCCAAAGGTTAAAGTTAAGAGAGAATCTTAAAAGCAGCAGAAGAAAAGCAGATAGTTACCTACAAAGGAGTTCCCATGTGACTATGAGCAGATTTATCAAAAGAAACTCTGCAGGCTAGAAGGAACTGGCAAGAAGTGTTCAAGATGATGAAAAGCAAGGACCTACAACCTAGATTACTCTATCCAGCAAAGCTAACATTTGGAATTGAAGGACAGATAAAGTGTTTTCCAGACAAGATAAAACTTAAGGAGTTCATCATCACCAATCCATTATTATATAAAATGTTAAAGGGAATTATATAAGAAAAAGAAGATAATCAATACTATGAACATTAAAATGTCAATAAATTCACAACTATCAATGACTGAATCTAAAAAACAAACCAAGTAAACAAGCAGAACAGAAACAGAATCACAGATATGGAGATCATTTGTAGGGTTATCACTTTGGAAGGGGAAGGGGGAGAATGGGGGAAAAGTTTCAGGGATTAAAAAGTACAAATTGATAGGTACAAAACAGACAGAGGGATATGAAGAACAGTATTGGAAATGGAGTAGCCGAAGAACTTATATGCAGGACCCATGGACATGAACTAAGGGGTGCTATGTGAGGGAGGAAAAGGGTAAAAAACTGGGACAACTGTAATAGCATAATCAAGAAAATATATTAAAAAATATAGTGTTAGACTACAAGAATGGGTATAGCTTAGGACCTCCTTTTCTAATTTCATCTCCTGCGTCTCATCTTCTCCATAGCAAGATAAAATTCTTTATCGAGTATTCCTCCTTTCCTCTCTCCTTCTGTACCTCCTATTTATTCAATGACTTTTTACAATTTAAAAGAAGGCACTTGGAGACAGCTTCACCTAGAAGGTGCCAATCTGGGAGAAGAATGTTTGGGGCAGAGGCAACAGCCAATGCAAAGGTCCTGGGGCAGAATGTGCTTGGCTTGTTTGAGGAGCAGCAAGGAGGTAGTGGTGAGAAGTAGAGTGAGTGAGGGGAAGAGGAAGTCAGGGAGGTTACAGGGTGAAGGCAGGACAGAACAGGCAAGGCTAGTGACCTGAGTGTGCTGAAAAAGGATTGAGGGTCTTAAAGAGAGAAAAACCAGGATCAGGGTCATGGTTTAGCAATGAACAAAACAAACTTTCCTGTCCTCATCTCCCTGATATTCTAGAGGGGAAGGAGAGGAAGAAAATGAAATATGAAAATATATTATGCTTTAGAAGGTGGTAAATCTTGGGAGGGAAAAAGAAGCAGGGAATAAGAATAGAGTGTAATGAGATAGGAATTTTAATTTATAATAGAGTGGTTGGGGCAGCCCTTCCTAAGAAGTGGCATTTGAGCAAAGACCTCAGGGTGTTGAAGGAGTGCCCTTGTATCCAGGGAAAGAGCAATCTGTACAGAGTGAACTGCAAGTGCCAAGACTCAGGGGTGGGGGCATGCCAATATTAGCTCTCTCTTATCATCATTACCCATAAAATGGGGACTTCATGGTAAAATGAATGTGAAAGTCTTCAGAACATTAACAAATGTTTTACATAGTTATTTTTATTATTCATTCTTATTAAAGAATGTCTCAGTAAGCCATGGCCACAAAAATACTGTGTAACCAACACTCACAAAACTCAGTGGCCTACTACCATAAACATTTATTTTCCACCCAGGCTTCTAGGCAGCAGGGCTTCTGCAGACCCAGATTCACTGCCAGGCTGGGCTGCATCTGTTTTCTGTCTCTTGTACTCAGAGCAGTAGCTTCCCAGGCATGTTCTTCTCATGCACAAGAACAACACCAGCCAGACACATGTACTTAAAACTGCTCACATTCATATCTGCTCACCTTTGGCCAAACTCAGCATCAAGTAGGTGGAAAAATATGCTTTGCCTCCAGGCTATACAGTAAGGAGTGAAGGACTGGACAATAATGTGGGGTCAGCAAACACTGAAAAGAGACAGGTAGTAAAAAATTCTGGCTTTGTGGGATATATGATTATTGACACAGTGATTCAGCTCTCTGGTGTGAGCATGACAGCAGCCACAGACAGTATGCAAACAAATGAGTGCGGCTGTGTTTCAATAAAACTTTATTTATAGATGCTGAAATTTAGATTTTATAAAATTTTGTTGTGTTAGAAAATATTATTAAATTTTCCCCCAACCACTTAAAATGTAAAAACTATTCTTAGCTTGAGAGCTGTACAAAAATAGTTGTCAGGTGGCATTTGGCATATGGGCTATCATTTGCTGACCCCTGTAACAGATACCTGAAGATTCCAGCCACTCCTTCCTGAAGCCTCCAGTCCTGCAGTCAGGGGCACATGTCCTGGTCCTTTGGGGGCATGTGCAGAGCAGCCAGAGGGAAACCACTACAAGATTTATGATTACAAGAGACCTGAAGCTAAAAAAGAGGGCATTTCTGAAGTGGTTAGGAGGGGCTCAGGGTCAGAATCATCCATGATTTCTGGTGATGATGGGGAGCTAGAGCCAGAGACCCTTCTCCACAGCCAAGTAGGTACACATCACAGGGTGGCGTGACTCATTGAGAGGATGGCCACAAATGAGCTCCACAGATGGATAGGGGTAGACTAGTTATTGTGTTTCTTAAAGATCTTGTTTTTAATCTTCTCTGGGTATGCATGTGCATGTGTACATACATGTGTGCATGTGTGGACCTTCTCACCACAGGAATTCTCACCTTGAACTTGTCTGCACTACCTGGGGCTTCTGGAGCTGCAGATGTATTTGAGATGGTGCTAGTCCAGGTCTGGTTCTTTGTGGGATTGATTATATGTTGAAACTTGGGATCAGGAGCCTGGGACACAAGAGGCTCTGTATGACACTGCATTAAGCTCTTTCTCTCTCTCTCAGGGTCTTCCATATGTGTCTCTTTCTTACCATAAAGAGTTCAGTAAACACACCCATGTGTTCCAGCAGTGAGTTTGGGGGAACAGAACCTCATAGGGTATATGGAATTGTCTGAGAGGGATAGAGGCTGGGAAGCTACTATTTCTAGCAGCGATGCAGTTAATTGAGCTGTGGTCTGCAATTCATTTTCTAGCTTAGAGATTCTTGGAGAATTGTTTAATTATCACAACAACCCTGTTAGGAGGTACTGTTATCCCCATTTTATAAATGAGCACACTGAGGCAAAAGGAAGTTTAATTATTGTCCAAGATCCTCCAACAAAGATGTGGTTGTGCCACATAATTCAACTCCAGCTGACAGTTGTGCCACATAATTCAACTCCAGCATCTTGTGGCTGCTTCTTTTTGATGTATTACCTTTATCAAAAGAAGCATTGATGAAATCTGAGTGTTTATGGATCAGCTCAACACCCATTACTTTATGTGTCAGTCACTGCTCTCACCTCCCCATCTGTCTTACCCTGGACAGAAGTCACCTACACACCCATGTTTTGTCCTTAGGAGAAAGGGCCTGTCTCACTGTGAGGAGGCCTTTTCCTTCCATCTTCCTGGGTTGGCTGTTAACACCCAAGGAGAATGCTTTCTCTTGTTTGGCAGACTGCTGACGGCAGGAGAGTACTAGAGTGTGAGTGGAGAGATAGGCAGCTCCTATGCCTTGTCCCTGGTCTACAGACTAGCCTGGTGCAAAGAGCTCATGGCCCCTGCAGAACTTGGGGCCCAACCATACAGCTTTCTTTGCCAGGGTTTCATTTGCAGGGGCTCTTTTGTCTGCTGAGACCTTTGAGTGGGGGTGTGCAGGAGGCTCACCAGTCTGGGGGGATAGGATCCTCAGGTTTATGCAAATAACCCTATATTTATCCGCTAAATCTGCATTATTTTCTTGTTATTTAAAACAGTTTTATCAGGCTACTCTTCTGCCATTTTTCTTATGAAAACATTAAAACAGAAAAATCAAGCCCTGGCTGGTGCGCTTAGTGGATTGAGCACCAGCTTGTGAAAAGATATGTTGCTGGTTTGACTCCCAGTCAGAGTGTGTGCCTGGGTTGCAGGCCAGATCCCCAGCTGGGGGAATGTGAGAGGCAACCTATCGTGTATCTCTCACATATTGATGTTTCTTGACCTCTCTTTCACCCTCACTTTCCCTCTCTCTAAAGTAAATAAATAAAATCTTTAAAACAGAAAAATCAAAAGAATGATGGGAAGAAATCTGAATAACTTACAAGTGGATTCAAATATTCTTAAAATTTTCCACAGTTTTTTCCATTGGTCCTCCTCTTTTTATACATTCTATCTTTGCCAAACTCTTTCAGAGGAAGGAATCCTTCAGCTTGCACCTTTGAGAACAGGTTTTATTGTTTCACCAGTGGTGACATCTCCTAATTTTCTTTTGGGGAACAAAGTCAATCTGTGTGGCATGGGCAGGGGTGATTCCTGTGGTCCCCTAGGGTTTGCCATTTCTCCAGGCCTGGGAAATCTTGGGTGCCTAGTTGGCTGCGGTCAGGGGGAAGCAGAGTCTCCAGGAGCTGGAGAGGCCTGGCACAGTCTTGCTGCAACCCCAATTATGGCCTAGCACACCAGGAACCACTTTTGTTTTGTTTTGTGTTATTTTGCTTAAACTAGTTTGAGTTAGGTTCTTGTTGCCTACAAGTTGTGAGGAAAAACCACTATTCCATCCCTCCCTAAAGTGTACTCAGTTATGTAAAAAATGTTAAATTGAGATTATTAGATCGAAATTATTTGTGGCAGCATTTTAAAATATATTTGGCCATTAACTCTCTACCTAGTTAGTTACCTTCTGTGACTTAGTTACTTTCTGAGATCATTGTGGAAATGGTGAGCTATGAATTTATCTCATCTATACACCAATATGATCATAACACAAATGATTCTTTTTATTTTGTGAGGAGGGTGATTTGAAGATGCATAGCAGAAAAAGAGGCTGAAATTGAGAAGGGGATTTTGAGTGGGTATCAGGCCTCTGTCATTCCAGTGGATGTGGAGAAATGGACCTTGAAGTAGTTTGTTGTTGATAAGAGTTGCTGGTTGCCCACTTGAGTCCATTCAGACCTCTGCCTCCTTGCTTAGAAACATGAAAAGAAGTCAGAAAAGAAATTCATCAGATAAGAATGTTATGAACAAAGAAATGGAGGATGGGGCAGGAGACCATTCTAGGCGGTACAGAGTTGGTCAGTGCTGGGGGTGGCTTTCAATGTCACTTAGCTTGTTTGAGCTTGTGATTCATATCTGTGAAATGATTTCAGTAGGCCATTGGGACCCACCCATTCCATGCACTCAGGACCTCTGGAAGGATAGCTCACCAGAGATGCCTTTACAGGGCCTCCTAAGAATAAGAATGCTCCTTACATGAGGCTGGGGGAACTTCATGTCCCCACTCTAGAGGATGTCTGGTGCACAGTCTGCTCTGCGTTTCCTCTCCACAGGCCTAGTGGAGATTTTTCTTCCTCATTATACTAGTGTGCTTACCTGTAAAAAAGTTAAAGAGCATTGAATTTGAAGTTGGGAAGACCTTCACATTTAGTTTTTCTTATAAATGCTGTTTTTTAAATAACATTTTAATTTAATTAATTTATTTTTTGAGGCAGTGGAAGGGAAGGAGAAAGAGAGGGAGAGAAATACCAATGTGTGGTTGCCTCTTGTACATCCCCTCATGGGGGACCTGGCCTGCAACCCAGGTGTGTGCCCCAAGTGGGAACCGAACCAGCAACCCTCTGGCTCGCAAACCTGCACTCAGCCCACTGACCTACACCAGGCAGGGCACATTTACAGTTTTGCTTGATTTGATTTGTAGGAAATATTTTTATTTAATTTGTTTCTTTTCAAAAAAACATGTTTGGTATTTATAATTTTCATTGCTATTATCTAATTTATTTAGTTACTTTTATCTGTATTATTTTCTTGGTCCTCTTTTCCTTTTTTATTTTTCTAAAAAATCTGAGGTTGAAAGCTCCATCTGTTTATGTTCTCTTTGTGTGTATGAACAGGTTTTAGATGATAAAAACATTTGAAGTAATAGGAAAGCTTTGGAGGCTGGCTAGGACTGTCCCAGAGGTTCTGATATGTGGGGTTTTATTTTTGTGGTTTTCAAGGCAGTGGGGTTTAATTGGCTCCTTGACCGAGATGTTATTTAGGAGAGTAGTCTGAAATCTCTGATTTTATTTCCATTTTTAGGAAGTATTTATTTCTAGCTTTATTATATCATGATCTCTAAGAGATCTGTTTGAACATTTTTTTGGGGGGATTTGCATGCATCTAACTACTATAGAATCAGCTTTCAAAGATGTTTCACGGCCTCTTACCCAAGGACATCTTCTCTGCTTGGTATAAGGGCAGATGTTTATATATTAATACTATATTCTCAGTTATATAGTTCATATTCTCTGTGCTTATTTTTTGTTTACTTAATATTTCATAAAAGAGTTTTAGTAAATTTAGATGTTTCATCATAGTCAGAATTCTCTATTATGGTGAGACATCTAACATCTTTACATGTAACATTAAAAATGTGTTTTGTTGCTATTTAGCATATGAAAATGTGTGGAAAAAGGAAAGGCATAACTAACTGAACCTTTTTATGATTATCCAAGCAATAGACTGCAGGTTTAAACCCAGTTTCCAACCTGAGGTGCTTTTGTAACTTCTCTTAAACCCAGTTTTCTTAAATTTAAAACGAGGTTTGGAATAGTGTCCCCTGTGTGGAGTTGTGAGGAGGGAATGAGCCAGCATTTGGAAAGCAATCAGCACAATGCTGGCACGCTATTCATATGATTGAATAGTGATATCATAATTGATGTCATCATACAAAGAGCCTCTAAACAAAATTTACCATGTTGGCTTTGTCTGATAGGAATATTGTCATCCTTGCTTTCTTTTGTTGAAGTTTAAATTAAACACACACTCATACATATGCACATGCACACAGGAGTCTTACTACTGTCCAGAGCGTGCCCAGCCCTTTTATCCCCCTTCTTATTTTCTGTCCCCTTGATTTGGAAGCTTCAATTATGGCCTTCTGTCCCACAACCCTTCCACCTTTATCGCGTGTTTGGTAAACAAAGGAGAGGTTCAGTGGCCCCCAGCTACACCTCCCCACTCTGTGTCTCGAGGTTCCTTTTTTCCTGGCCATTTCTAATCATCTTTATTACCTCTCTACTTCTTGGTGAAGTTATGCTTGTCCAGAGGTATCCACCCTCTGCAAAACCTCCAGGAATTTTTTCATCTTAGCTGAAGTTAAACCAAAGTGCCTCTGTTGTTCTACACTTCTGACCTTTGCCTGAGTAGCTGTCCCCGAGGCTGAGAGCACTTCTGCTGGATCCTTGAGCTTGTTGGCCACTGTGCTGCAGTGGCAGGAAGGTTTAAAGGCCACATAAACCAATTTAAGAGACAGCCCCACTTTCCTTTCCTTCCTTCCTCTCTCTCTTCTTCCCTCCTTTCCTCCCTCTTCACTTCTTCCCCTCATTTATTAAAACAAATACTTAGTAAATGTCTGCACTGTAGTGTCAGGCATGAAGATAAAGACTGAATGAAAATAGATGTGGTCCACTGAGTGATCACGACGCACTGATCATAATGGCCATCAGATGAAGAAGACAGACCCCATCAAACGAAGGCAAGAAAGGGAGGCCCCAAAATTCTTGCCTGGTGCTGGTATACCATAATTGGAGACTATTTATTAAAGCTGAACACTTTATTTATTTTTGTCCCATGGCCCAGAAATTCTGTACCTGAGTCTAAACACGACAGAAATATCTACACATGTTTACCAAAAGACTTGTACAAGAACTTGCATAGCAGTGTTATCTATAATAACCTCAGACCAGAAGCAACTCACATGGACATTAACATCAGAGTGGATAGATAAACTTTAGTATATCATATAATGGAATATTATGTGACAATGAGAACTAACGACCTAGAGCCACATGCAACATGGACTAAACCTCACAGAAGTGATTCTGGTATAGAGAAGAGCACATATAAGCCTACTGAACATACAGAAAGTTCAAAAGCCAACAAAATGAATCTAGGTTGTTGAAAGGACAGTGGTCACGCTGAGGGATGGGGGTAAGTGATGGAAGAAGTAGCTGGAGCGCGATCATGTTTACACAGGTGTGTACACTATGTGGAACTTCATTGAGCTGAACACTTATGGCTTGTGTGTGTGCTTCTATGTATATTATACTAAAGTAGAAAAAATGGAATAAAAATAAAATAAGACAAAAATAAAAGGATGTACTGACTGCCCTTTTGGAGCCAATAGTTGTGTGTGGGAAGGCAGATATGAGTCAAGGAATCACACATATAACTGTCAGAGACACTGGAGAATGTTTCAAAGGTAAGTGTGTGGGCCTGTCGTCTTAAGGGAGGTCACTTTGGAGTGAATTCTAATTCCCAGGCTCTTCTTTTGACCCTATCCTATGGATCCTTCCAGGTTAATCCTCAGGTCCTTAAGGAAACAACTCTTGGAGTCCCATTAGCGGGCTGTACAGCCTAGCTCCATCCGCCTCCACCCACACTGGCCATGGTGGACTTGGCTCCAGTGTCTGAATCTGGTGGACCCCCAACATACCGCTGTAACCTCTCTCAGCTTCAGGTAGTGAGAACCCCTCCTCCCTCTCCCTGTCACCTCTAGTGGCATTGCTTCCCATCTCCTTGCTGGTGAGCCTGGAGCCCTACTCACTAGTTCCCGCAACTTTACTCTCATTGCCTGCACCTCAGGCAAACGTGTTAGTATTTTACACTGTTAAACCTTTTTTTTTTCTTGAAAATGTCACATAATTGACTGGCCAAGAGGGAGGCATAGGTAGAAATGCTTTACTTTCTCACACAACCAAAAGAAAGATAACAACCAATTTAAAAACAATAAATAATAAGAAGCGCCAGAAAATCAAACTGCATGGAACTCTGACAACCAAGGAGTTAAAGAAACATTCATCTAGACTGGTAGGAGGGGCAGAGACAGGCAGCAGGCCAGAGAGGACATGTGTCAAGGTGGTGGATCACGTGGGTGAGTCGGGGACTGGCTGAATCCAAAACTAAGGACTCAAAACTCCTAGCTATAAAATTCTGTGGGGGTTGTGAAGGTGAGAGAAACCCCCAGTCTCACAGGAGAGTTTTTTGGAGAGGGCTATGGGGTCCTAGGAAGTACTAAAACCCACCCACCTGGGAATCAGCACCTGAAAGGGAACAAGCCACTTGTGAGAAGTGAGGTAGTTGATGAAAAGTGTGCTAAAGTGGAGCAAGCTAGCAGCATTGTTCCCTCTCTAACCCCTCCCCCACAGAGAGCACCACAACACTGAAAAGAGTGTTGCCCCACTCAGGTAAATCCCTAAGGCTCCACCACTTATGCATAACAGGTGCTCCAAGAGAAAGAAATAAGGCCTGAATGAAAGAACAGATCAAAACTCCAGAAAAAGAACTAAGCAATGAGGAGATAGACAACCTGTAAGATGCAGAGTTCAAAACACTGGTAAATCAGGATGCTCATATAAATGATTGAGTTCAGATGCAAAATGAAGGAAGAAATGAAGGTACAGATGTGAAATAAAAGAAAATATACAGAGAGCCAATGGTGAAGAGAAGGAAACTGGAACTCAAATCAAGAATTTGGAACAAAAGGACTAAATAAACATCCAACCAGAACAGAATAAAGAAACAAGAATTCAAAAAATGAGGAGAGGCTTAGGAACTTCCGAGACAACTTTAAGTGCTCCAACATCTGAATCTTAGGGGTGCCAGAAGGAGAAGAGGAAGAGCAAGAAAATGAAAACTTATCTGAACAAATAATGAAGGAAAACTTACCCAATCTGGCAAAGGAAATAGACATAGAAGTCCAGTAAGCACAGAGAATCACAAAGAAATGGGACCCAGGGAGGAGCACACCAAGGCACGTCATAATTAAGTTACTCAAGGTTAAAGATAAGAAGAAAACTTCTGGCCAAGATGAAGGTGTAGGCCAATATACTGTACCTCCTAGCACAACCAAAAGGAGGACAACAATAAATTTAAAAACATAAAACAACCAGAACTGCCACAAAATTGAACTGTATGGAAGTCTTAAAACCAAGGAGTTAAAGAAGAAACATTAATCCCGACCAGTAGGAGGGGCAGAGAGAACTTTTGGCAAGGCAAAGGATGGTGGACCAGGCAAGGTGGTGGCTGGCAGAGTGGCAGTCCCACATTTGTGTGTGGATAAACCTAGAGGAACAACTGGGGAGAGAGAGACTATGCAAATCAGAGTTCCAGTGTGGGGAAATAAAGCCTCAAAATCTCTGACTGAAAAAACCTGTAGGGGTCAAAGCAGCAGGAGAAACTCCTTTCCTCACATGAGAGTTCATTGGAGAGACCCACAGGGTTCTAGAACATACACAAAACCACCACCTGGGAGTCAGCACCACAAGGGCCCAATTTGCTTGTGGGTAGTGACAGAAGTGACTGAAAGCTGTCAGAGAGCCCAGTAAGTGACACTGCTCCCTCTCAGGCCCCTCCCCCACATACAGTGCCACAGTGCAGTAACCTGGGTTGTCCCACCCTAGAGAATACCTAAAGCTCCGCCCCTTAGTATGTAATAGGTTCATGGAGACAAAAAACAATGGCCCAAATGAAAGAACAGATTAAATCTCTAGCAAAAAATACACTGAGGAATGAAGAGACAGCCAACCTATCAGATGCACAGATGGAAACACTGGTAATCAGGATGCTCACAGAATTGGTTGAGTATGGTTGCAAAATAGAGGAAAAAGTGAAGGCTATTAAAATGAAATAACAGAAAACGTACAGGGAACCAACAGTGATGAGAAGAACACTGGGACTTAAACCAACAGTTTGGACCAGAAGGAAGAAGTAAACATTCAGCCAGAACAGAATGAAGAAAGGAGAATTAAAAAACATGAGAGGAGGCTTAGGAACCTCTGGGACAACTTTAAATGTTACAACAACCAAATCACAGGGGTACCAGAAGGAGAAGAGAAAGAGCAAGAAATTGAAAATTTATTTGAACAAATAATGAAGAAAAACTTTCCTAATCTGGCAAATGAAACAGAATTCCAGGAAGTTCAGAAAGCTCAGAGAATCCCAAAGAAGTTGGATCCAAGGAGAACAGACCAAGGCACATCGCAATGTCATTACTGAAGACTCAAGATAAGGAGAGAATCTTAAAAGCAAGAGAAAAGGTAAGAGTTACCTACAAAGGAATTCCCATAAGACTATCAGCCAATTTCTCAAAAGAAATCCTATAGGCAAGAAGGGGCTGGAAAGAAGTATTCAAAGTTATGAAAGGTGGGATTCAAGCTGAGTGCCTGCATTTGACTTGGCAGTTGGATCACGCTGCTCACCCTGTGGCTGATTGTGGCTGCTTGCCATGCCACAGGCCCTGAGGCTGATTTGAGCCACACTTGGAGCTTGATTCAAGCTGCTCATCCAGATGCTGAGTGGCACTGCACACCCAGTGGCTGGCTGGTGCTGCTTCCGCCATGTTGGGCTCACAAAGAACAAGGAGGAGGTGCACCATACAGACCTTGCTGCAACTGGTGGATTAAAGGCACAGGCCTGGCACAGATGAACAGTAGGGGCTTGGCATCTCATGGAGGACATGGGCTGGAGGCTGGGCAACTATGAATATTACAACCCAGATCTGGTCCCCATCCTTGCAAAACCATAGGAAGGGAGAAAATCAAAGCCAAACCCCACTCCTCCTGTGTCATCCAGGAAGAGCATCAGAATTTGCTCAATGGGTTAAAAGTCAGCAGGGACTTATTTTTTCTTTCCTCTCTCTTTTTATTTCTTTTTTCTTCCCCCAAGCGAGACAATAAGACATAGTATTGTGAAAGATCCAGAGACAGATCCAAAGGGGGAGCACAAGGCTAACTAACCTCCAAAACTGAGAAACTGAGACAAATTTCACTTTGCTATCCCATAGAACTGGCATTTTATTGTTTTCTTGTATTATTATTATTATTATTTCATTATTTTTACTTCTTTTATTTTATTAGTATTTTCTTTATTTCTCTTCTTTCTGTTTAGTGTTCTTTGTTTTA
Organism: Carollia perspicillata; assembly: GCA_004027735.1. Taxonomy (NCBI): domain Eukaryota; kingdom Metazoa; phylum Chordata; class Mammalia; order Chiroptera; family Phyllostomidae; genus Carollia; species Carollia perspicillata. The sequence continues at coordinate 384 of PVKM010005998.1, read as the reverse complement.
TTTCTTTTTTTAATTGCATTGTTTGACTGGTTTTCCTTATTCTCTCTTTCATATTTTATTTTAATTTTCCTTCTTTCACTTCACTTGTGTTCCAATAACACACTACTCTTAATTGTGTACTTTCTATTCTTATTATCCAAATTATATATTTATTGTCATATTATGGTTCCAGTACTATTGTAAATGATTCTTGTTCCATACAATTGTACATACTACACAGCAACCCTCTCTGATCTAAGCCCACTTGTAGGGGCCCAACGGCCATAAGGGGTTAAGGAGAGGGTTTCTCACCGTGGGAGTGGTGATAGAAACCTGGTTTCTGGCCTCAAGGCTGTTCTGGGTCCAGACTGCCTCCCAACTGCTGATTATCTGGTTGTTCCCATG
>PVKM010005997.1:0-45772 GCA_004027735.1 Carollia perspicillata | reverse complement strand
TAAACGGGGAGAATTATGAAACATCTCCACAAATTGCCTTTAGGTGCCCTAGTAGACTCTAGTCTTTTCTCATTCATTCTTTCTCCTTATAAAGTGCAAATCTTGATTAATACTAACATTATGCAGTTAAAGCTAACATTAAGTAGACTTTTAATTCATGTTAAGTTTGGGTGGAACAAATAGAAGAATGTGACCATGCAAAAAGCTCAGGAATTTATACATCAATATCTGGGTGAGCCAGTTCTCTAAGCAAAGTTAATAAGCAAACTTTCTCTGGCAAAATTTAACATTAACTGCAGTTTGGACTTTATTTTTAAACTAAAATTGGATTGAGCAGAACTCCTTAACAGAAACACCATCAGTGCTATAATAAATATACACACCTCCCTCCCCACACACAAAGGTATGAGGGGGGACCCCCAAAAACTGGAATTATCTTCTGGAAGGTGGGCACCTTATAGTACAGGCTTGCCCTGCTAGGTGAGTGTTTCTAGCAACCCAACTGTATTACTGTACCAGCTGCATTTGGCTTCAGTGAATTTTTTTGAAGACTCTGTCAGTGCATTTGCCCATTTCATGATGGGGGATTTCCAAGCACACCTGTCCACACTGCACTGCGTGTTCAGCAGTTTTTGATAAAAAATTGCATGACCCCTGTGCTTATCCTCCTTATTCATCTGATCTAGTCCTAAGTGACTTTTTAAAATTTCCCCAAAGGAAAAAATTCCTCAAATGGTAACATTTTGCAGATGTTGAAGAGGTAAAATGAAAAAATAGCAGAAGCACTAAAAGGCATCAAAATCAACGAGTTCAAAAACTGTTTTATGCAGTAGGAAAAACATCCCAATAGATATATTGCATCAAATGGAGAGTACTTGGAAGGTGACAAGTTTAAACTTTGGGTTCCCCCTCATTCATACACACACACACACACACACACACAAAGTTATACACACACACACACATATATATTCAGGTATATATACATATACGTATATTAGAGTACTTCAATTTTTATACAGAAGATCATGTCTATATCTATATTTTGCTATAGAATCACTAAGAACTAAATCCAGAGCAAACAGCCACCACTGAGTTAAATATCTTGTCCTTAGTTTCAAAAGTAGGTGGTGGCAGAGGCAGGACTGACATCCTTCTAACCTAGCCTAGTCTTCATTTCACTACTCCATACACTTATTTATTGCATCACTTAAAACGTATGTCAGTTTATATAAATGGCATTTAATTATTTATTACCATTGAGTTTTAAGGGCTACTTCCTGTTAATAGAAATGTGTGTATCTGGAAAGTATATCAGAAAGAAAAAAGTGTTGGAGCCAAAATATTGTCAATGAATTGGCCATTTGTTTTATATGTTAGTTATTTGAATAAGGAAACATATAGAAATTGTCTTTATTATGCTTAAATGCAGAGATGATTTGTTTACTCATTATTAGCTGCTGTTAAAATATCTTAAGATCAGCAACTTCTGGCCAAGAGGGAGGCATAGGCAGATACACTTCACCTCCACCACAACCAAGAGAAGAACAACAACAAATTTAAAAACAAAAAAGAACCAGAACTGCCAGAAAGTCGAACTGTATGGAAATCGACAACCAAGGAGTTAAAGAAGAAATATTCATTCAGACGCCATAGGAGGTACAGAGATGGGCAGCTGGGGCAGAGAGGATGCATGGCAAAGTGGCAGCTGGTGGTCTCACATTTGTGTGCACATAAAGCAGGAGGAACAACCGAGGAGTAAGACAGACTGCACAACACAGGGTTCCAGCATAGGAAAGAAAGCCTCAAATCCCTCACTGAAAAGACCTGTGGAGGTTGTGGCAGTGGGAGAAACTCCCAGCCTTGCAAGAGAGTTCATTAGAGAGACCCCCAGGGTCCTAGAACATGCGCAGACCCACCCATGCAGGAATCAGCACTGGAAATGGCCCAACTTACTTGTTGGTAGAGGAGGAAGTGACTGAAACCTCCCAAGAGCCAAGCAAGCAGCAGTGTTCCCTCTCTGACCCTCCCCCCACATACAGCACCACAATGCAGCAATGTGGGTTGCTCCGCTCTGGCAAATACCTAAGGCGCTGCCCCTTACAATGTAACAGGTGCACCAAATCAAAGAAATATGGCCCAAATGAGAGAACAGATCAAAGCTCCAAAAATGGAACTAAGTGATGAAGATATAGCCAACCTATCAGATGCAGAGTTCAAAACACTGGTAATCAGAATGCTCATAGAAATGACTGAGTATGGTCTCAAAGTAGAGGAAAAAGTGAATGCTATGAAAGTGAAATAAAGAAAAATATACGGGGAACCAACAGTAAAGGGAAGGAAATTGGGACTCAAATCAATGATTTGGACCAGAAGGAAGAAATAAACATTCAACCAGAACAGAATGAAGAAACAAGAATTCAAAAAAAATGAGGAGAAGCTTAGGAACTTCTGGGACAACCTTAAATGTCCCAACATCTGAATCATAGGGGTGCCAGAAAGAGAGTAAGAAATTGAAAACTTATTTGAAAAAATAATGAAGGAGAACTTCCCCAGTCTGGCAAAGGAAATAGACTACTGGGAAGTCCAGGAAGCTCAGAGAGTCCCAAAGCAGTTGGTCCCGAGGAGGAACACACCAAGGCACATTGTAATTCCATTACCCAAGATGAAAGATAAGGAGAGAATCTTAAAAGCAGCAAGAGAAAAGGAGACAGTTACCTACAAAGGAGTTCCCATAAGATGATCAGCTGATTTCTCAAAAGAAACCTTGAAGGCAAGAAGGGGCTGGAAAGAAGTATTCAAAATCATGAAAGGCAAGGACCCACATCCAAAATTACTCTATCAAGCTAAGCACTCATTTAGAATGGAAGGGCAGATCAAGTGCTTTCCAGATAAGGTCAAGTTAAAGGAGTTCATCATCACCAAGCCCTTATTATATGAAATGTTAAAGGGACTTATTAAGAAAAAGAAGATAAAAAATATGAACAGTAAAATGACAGCAAACTCACAACTATCAACAACTGAACCTAAAAAAGCAAAACCAAAAACAAACTAGGCAAACAACTGGATCAGGAACAGAATCACTGAAATGGAGACCACATGGAGGGTTATCAGTGGGGAGGGGTGGCGGCAGATGGGGGAAAAGGTACAGGGGATAAGAAGCATAAATGGTAGGAACAAAATAGAAGGGGAGGTTAAGAATAGTATGGGAAATGGAGAAGCCAAGGAACTTATATGTACAACCCATGGACATGAACTAACGGGGGGGAATGCTAGTGGGTGGGGGTGTGCAGGACAAAGGAAAATAAAGGGGAGAAAAAAATGGGACAACTGTAATAGCATAATCAATAAAATATACTTTAAAAAAGATCTTAATATTTTTGACGGGATGAGAGTTTGAATGTTTTTCTCCTTCACTGCTTTTTGGAAATTTTAGTTTTAATATACAGGAAGACTCTCAGGAAATCCTTTTTTTCTGGTTTTTGATTTATATGAAGAAAAAGATGTAAAACTCAGGTCTTTGCATCATTCAGTAGTTGTTTATATGACTAACAGCTGTTTCTCTTGATTCTTAAGTGATATTTAGTTACAAACTTGAATCACCGTTTTACAGAGTCCCTTTGATTTTAAAATTATGAACAATAAAGAGCAAATGTTTTGTTAAAACTAAATTAAGCATTTTGGACAACAAATACATTACTGTAAAGATTTTTAAATTAAAACTCCTAAACTTTAAACTCTCTAGAAGTACTAGTGTTCAGTTACATTATAAAACTCAGCTCTGATGTTGAGAGGATAACTGTTAAAGAGGAGGACATTCAGTTTTATTATTGGTGCTATTAGCATATTTAATGAAGTTATTCCATTTCTTTGCTCACAAATACTCATGCAAAAAGGCTATTTTAACATAACGGCTCATGATATTGCTTATAGCACATTCTTTTTGATTTGAGTATATCATTTTGATCCTTTCAAAGTACTACTAATATTAAAAGGTATATACTTAATACATTTGTTTGGCAAGTCATACATTTTTTTCACAAACATTCCACAAATGAGTTCCGTACATCTTTTCATTGAAAAGCATTATCTTCATGGGTTATAGAACATTGTGCATTGCATTATGTTCACAACAGTGCAAACTAGTTAAACAAATAGTATTAGATAAAGAAAATAGTATTATATTCATATTATGCTATTTAAGTGATAAAATTAGTTAATATTCTTAATTTTGTCCTTATTTTTTTAGTAATCAGTTCACCAGGATTTAATGAAAACTATCTAGTGAGCTGTGTGGGAGCTAGATTATTACCTAATCAGAATTCCTTCTTAGGCCTGGCTTCTGGTTACCTAAGCAACTGATGAGCTTATATGCAATATCTCCCCAGGGCTCCCATCTTCTGCCTGCCTTCACATTTTATGTTTTACACTAAGGAACATTTGTCTGTCTGTCTGCTATCCATCTATCTATCTACTGTATTTTTTGGACCATAAGACACACCTAGGTTTTAGAGGAGGAAAATAGGAAAAAAAATTGAAGCAAAAAATGTGGTAAAATATTTAATAACATAAGTTACATAATATTTCACCAATGTAAATGTAAACAGAATTCAACAGCAGCATTAACAACCATTATTTCTCCCAAATTTGTGGGGGAAAAGGTGTGTCTTATAGTCTGAAAAATATGGTATACTTCTGATGGTGTGGGCAGAATTCTAAGCTAGGCCCCAAGATTTCTGGACCTCCATGTATGCATACCTTCTCCCAATTTTCAATCATACAATAATCTAGGTACTGCTGTGAAGGGATTTTGCTGATGTAAGGAAGGTCTCAAATTAGTTGACTTTAAGACAGGTGATCTAGGTGGGCCTTACCTCCTCACAGATGAAGGGAGGTGGAGATTGGAAGTGCTGGAAGGATTTCTTGTGTCATTGCTGACTTGATGATGGAGAGGGCCACACACTAAGGTATGTGGACAGCCTTTAGGAGCTGAGAATGTCTCCCAGTTGATAGCCAATAGGGAAACAGGAACCTCAGTCCTACAACCACAGGAACTGAATTCAGCCAACAAGATCTTGAGCTCTACATGAGATGAGATATGACTTCTGTCAAGATCTTGATTTCTAATTTGGGGGACTTGATCAGAGAATCCAGCCAGGAAATGTGTGAACAAAAGCAAGGATGAGCTTAAGCTGCTACGTCTATGGTAATTTGTTATGTAGCACTAAATAATACTCCTATTTAGAACCTGATCATCCTTAGTTTCTTTAGAGTCCCAAAGCCTTAGTTCTTTATTGAATCTGTTGTGGGCTTTATGTTCAATTGCAAAGGGCTCTTGGTTTGTTTATAATCAGAATGATTTCCCTTGGGACTGCTGTTATCCACCTGGCATGGTTACCCCACTGTGTGCCTCCACAACTGATTCAGGGGAAGATTATTTGCAAAGATGGGCACAACAATTTCTCCTATTTCAGTACTCAGGTCCCTTTGTAATACAATTACCATCTAGGGGTAGAGTCCATTTCCCCAAACCTTGAATTTGGGATGGCTCTGTGATATTTTTGAGTGGTAGAATGACCTTGAGGCTAGACCTTGTAAAGACTTACAGCTTCCTCTTTCACCCTCTTGGGCCCAGCTGTCCTGTGAGGAGATCACAGTGAGCCTGCTGACAGTTGTGTGAGTGGCACACGAGGCACCCAAGCAGACAGCTGCAGGTAACATCTGGACTTTGAGGCTACCAGGCCTCAAAGGACTTTGGGGCAACCAGGACAAGCTGGTCCCTGGTTGACCTCCCAACTGACTGCAGATGCATGATAGAGCCTAGCTAAGATCAAATGGAGCAAAAATGAATTGCCCCAGTTTAGCATTATGTGAATTGCCAACCCACAGCAGTGTGAGCAGACCATTAGCTCTAATTTCAAGCCATTAAGTTTTGAAGTGATTTGTTCTGCAGTAAAAGAGAACTGATACCGATATTAAACAACATGATTTTAAAATTAAAGTTGTATTTCATTCAAAGTCCATGTACACAGTGCAAAAGTTAAGATACAAAAGAGCATACATGTAAAAATAAATTTCCCTTACTTAGGGCTTTGTTAAGCTTTTCTCATCTCGTTGGAGCTCTTCAGGATGATAGGGTGTAATGCAACAATTTCAAGATTGATCATTGGGAAAATGATCAAAGTGGGAGATTATAAAACAACAACAACATAACATTCGTAATTGATATGCTTTGCTCTACTTTATGTCCTCAAATGTTTGTCTCTGCTTTCTTCTGTTTTCCTTAGGAATGAATTTAAAAGGCCCCTGATGTCAAAGCTAAAGGGTGAGGTTAAGCTGAGTGTATGTGGGACCTTGTGGGTGAGGGTTGTAGGATGGAAAATTACTGTATATATTTTCCAGTAATGTGAGATTAGAGATTCTCCCACTGATGATGGGTTAAATGTCTAAAAAGTCATTTAGAGCAGTATTTTCTTTGCCTTGTATTTGGAGAAAGTAAGTCACAAAGGCTCTCCATGTGCCTGATAAACTGTGTAATCGTGCGAGCAGAAACCCACGAAGAGCACTAGGAGCCCAGGCCACTGGCTTATCTGACCTTTCTGGAGTCCTGTCCTCATCCAGAATATAAAATCCATAGAACATCAGACTCCGGCTGAGAGTCTGTTGTCATTTGGTGTAGTCCTTGGGAGTCTAGCTGTGCCCTGAAAATCCAGGCATATTCATTCATGTACCTACTGTGTTCCAGACACTGTTGGTAGATGGTATGGATACAAAAATAAATATCACTCTAGTTCATAACTGTAAAGGCCTTATTTCTGGGGTCCACCCACAGTGACTCCAGGCACCCCAAACCCAATTAAATACTTGATCCTACATGGATCAAAATTCCCCTAAGATTCCTGAACAATGCAAAATATTCAGGCCCCAAACAGTGTTGGGGTCTTAATGAGTCATTAATGGGGTCATTAATAAATGAGTGTTGGCGTCTTGTCTCTTAATGAAGCTTTGATGCGAGAATTTCAAAGTCATATTTGATCTCTTCTTATTGTTTTTGGTTTAAGAGAAATACAGCTCTTGATACCAGGGAAGGGCCATGGCTGAGAGCCCGTGGACATTTATACCTCAGACTATGGAATTAGATGCATGTTTCTATCTCTCTCTCTCTCTCGCAGGGCGAGGAAAAGGCTGTGTGGTCACTTATCACTTCCAGACACTCTGTGCACTGTCCTGGTTCGTGCAGGCTGCTTTGTGGGGGGGGGGGGGGCATTACACTCTCACTGGCAGGTTAGTGCTTTTCCAAGTTTAGAGTCTGGAATCTAATGCATGTTTTTTTTATATTAACCTGCTTGGGCTGCTACAACAGCAGCTTACACAACAGGCATTTGTATTCTCACAGTTCTGGAAGCACAAAATCAAGTGCCAGCAGGGTTGGTTTCTGGTGAGACCTCTTCCCGGCTTGTAGATGGTGGCTTTCTAGCTGTGCCCTCACATGGCCTCTTCTCTGTGTGTTTAGACTGGGTGAAATCTCTGGAGTCTCTTCTTTTTCTTTTAAGGTCACCAGTCCTACTGGATTATGGCCCTACCCTATGATATCATTTAACCTTAATTATCTCTCTAAAGGCCCTATCTCCAAACAATCACATTGAGGGTTGGAATTTCAACAAATGAATTTGGGTGGGGGACAACACAATTTAGTCCCTAACACTTCTTGTACGCCAGACACTGTGTTAAGCACAAGGATGTAAAGATATGCATATATGTCAAGCACCATCTCTGTTCTGGGAGGGCACACATTTACAATCCGATACGATAATAACAAGACCGTGCTAGGTGTGGGGAAGGCAGAAAAGGTCCATTCAGTTTGAGCAGGAGAGGGAAGTCTTTTCAGAGGAACCTGGGTCTCAGGGAGGAGAGAAGCTCTTGGGAGGTGAGGGGGTGGTGGTTAAGGTATGTCAGGCAGAGGGGAGGCATGTGAAGGCCAGCCTTCATATTAATGGAGCAGGGCCATTTAGCACATACAGCACTCTGGCTGAGTGAAGCCCTGGGGTGTTTGGGGCATGTAGAAAGAGCTCACAGAAGGGGTGAAAGGTGATACCAAGAAGTATGCTGACCTTTGGTGTTCTGTACTAAGGAGCTTGGATTTGATCATGTAATAGAAATTGGGCATCCTCCTTCAAGGAGAGGATGAACCTGGGCATAGTTGTACTTGGAAAGTTCACTGGGGAAGCAGTTTGGAGAAAATGAGTGTGACATTGAAGGCTGGGGACAGTTGGGAGGCTGGTGCTGCAGTGTGGTGACAGACCCCAAAGGTCAACTGTGACAGTGCCAATGGGATGGGGATGGGACAATCTAGGTAGGCATCCTATACTGAATCCCATGTGAGGAGTGAGAGTAAAATGTAGGCTGGATCCCTGGTTCTTGTTTGGCGACTGGTGGACCCAATGTCAAGAATAGAAACAGCATAATGCAAGGAGGGGAGAGAGGGAAGACTGGTGGGGAACACTGTGGGTGAAGTTTACACAGGGCAGTTTCTCAGGCTAGGAAGGAGCTTCTCCTTCTCTGAATCCTGTGGCTGGTTATTCCACCCCTTGCTGGGTTTCAGAGACCTAAGGATGGTCAGAACCTTCAAGGGCTGTGGCTTTAGTGTCTTTGGAGTAATGTGTTTATTGAAATCCATAATTGATATGACTTTTCTGTGTGATTATGACCCAAGCTGTTTTAGTCAGAAAAGCTTCCCAACAAATATACACTTATTCATCGGTTTCCAAGAAAATTAAATCACTTTTGACCTGAAATCCATCAACCTGATGTCCTTGTTTGTGACTCCGAAACAGGTCTCTCCCGTTTTTATATCTTTTAAGATTCAGGTGGATGGTAATCTAAGAATCTTAGGGTTGGGCAGAGAAGTAATTTACTGTAAGAGAGCTGGGGGAGGGGGGAAGAAAGAAAACCAGAGAGAAAAAAGAAGTGAAACAAACGCCTTTTTCCTTGCGCACAAATTAAAATCTCCAGTTACTTTTTGGCTAGGAGGGAGAGAAAGGGGTGAGGAATATGAGTAAGTTCCCAGGTCACTGGGTTTCAAGCTCCAGCTTGAAGTTTGTAGAATTACAGCAAATCAGTTTTTTTTTCCCTCCCTAATTCCTTTGGAGTTTTCCTCCGGGACTTATTAGCAGGATTTCAATAGGACAGTCATCTCTGAACGTCACAGACGTGGGGTGGAGATGGAGGCCAGACACCCAGCGGCCACCTTCGATTTCCCACATCTTTCTCATCTGGTGACACTAGTTTTTTATTACAACATTCCCTCTCCTCTTTCGAGAGTTTCCGAAGCCAAACGAACTAAAGCAACAGAAGGAAAGCCTCCCGGAACCAAATCCCCACATTTTCCCGGAGCTCCAGCGTCTCTCCGCGTAGTCTACTCCAGAGGCTGCCGCGGGAAACCGGCACCCGAGGCTCGCGCCGCGGGGCGGGGCGGGGCGGGGCCGGGGCGGGGTCTCAGTAGCTTTTCCCCGCCCCGCCCCCTTCCCGCCCCCTTCCCGCCCCGCTGCTTAATTCGGACGCGCGGGGCCGGGGGTGTGAAAGAGCCGCCCTGCGTCGGTTGGGCAGCAACCACCTTCTGAGCCGCCTGTAGCGCGCAGTCCGCGGCGGAGAGCCGCGGGGCCTCTGAGCGCCGCCGCAGCCGCCCGGAGTGAGCGCCGAGGAGGCAGCCAAGCGCCTTTGTGCGCGCGCTGAGGTAGGTTCGGCTCCTGCACTTACTTTGCACACAAAGACTGGGAGCCCCGGGGAGTCGTTGTGCCCGCCCGGAGATTGTGCGGCCCCCGCCCTGCTCCGACCCTGGCCTCAGGGACCCCCGGGCGGCCAGAGCCGCGGGGCTTCTCTTCTCGGCCGCCGGCCGTCAGAGCTGAGCGGGAGGTGAGGCGGGGATCGCTGCGAGCGCCAGCTCAGGGCGGTGGGCGTGCGGGGTGCGCTGGTCACCCCGCGTAGTTCCCGGGGAGGGCTCAGGGCCAGGCTGTGCGGACACCGCGCGGTGATCCCGGGCCTGAGGGGTCCTGGGGAGGCGGTGGGCGCCACGAAGGAAGGAGCACGGACTGCCGCTCCGGTCGCCTTATTGTTGCTTCTTCGGCCCTGAAAATGAAGGGACCCCGCCTGGAGCGGGGATGCGCTGCCCACCCGGGGTGCGCCACGCACCACCAGATGCCGAGCCCTCGGCGCGCCCCTCACCGTCCAGGGCATCCGGATGCGGGTTCCGGGGCCCAGCGGAGCCGCAGCCTGAGCAAACAAAGGAGGGGCCGTGGGGGTTTGCCTGGCTGGTTTAAAGGTGACATCGGCACTGTTTCCAGTCTCTAAGTAACTTTTTCATTTTGACACATCTCTCCTACCGCTCCAGTGACCCCAGTATCTTGGGTGGCGTCTGCACCTAAGAAGTCCTAAAATGTGGGTTCCGAATTTCTCCCCAAGCATCTCCAGGTCCCTGGGGGATGGCATGGATGCTGGTGGCTAAGTTTCAACATAATGGGTAGGGGATGGTGAAGCCCCTTCTTTAATTTGGACAGGGATCCTCTTGAGAGGATAGATTTTAGATCTTGCTGTCTGCAACAAGGTACCATAGTCTTCCTTCCCCGACAAGACCTTAACCAATGCCAATAGAGCAGTCATTGGTTAGAATGAGTGGATGGATAGTCAAGGGAAGTACAGAAAAACCACATGAGGCCTGCCACATTTACATTCTTCAACTTGAGAATTTCTTTCTCCTCTGGTCATGTTCTTCCTACACTGCTTTGGAGATTTTAGCTGTCTAAGTTGCTTTAAGTTGAAATAGTATCCAGCATGCCTGTCTAGATATTTCTTAGTGTTAGTAGTTTAAAGTTTGAAACTTTTAAGGATAAAATTGTATGTATGTATTAAAAATTGAAAAAATATAGAAAGGAAAAGTCACTCATGTACTCAGTTACCAAGATGCACCCTGAGGATGAAGGCATCCTTGCTTGATTTTTGAGTTGACAGCCATGGGTGGGTGTGGGTGTGAAAATGGGGGAGTTGCTGATTCTTCACCTTTACCAGGCACATCAGACTAAAGTACATCGCATAGCCAGTTATACGGCAGTGGTTTGTCACTTCCACATAAGATGAATACGAACTAGTTTTCTTATACCCTTGCAAATAACCACCTGTACAGAAAGGGGAGGGAAGAAAGAGGAAAAGCAATGCAATTTCCACTTTTGAAGAATAGACTAACAGAAAAGTCAATCTTTCAGTTTTCAAAATATTTAAAAATTAAAATTGAGGTTCACTAGAAGTATAAGTTGGAGAGGAACTCTTTGTAGCACAAAGAGTAGCAGTGGTTTTAGAGCTGGGTGCTTCTGGAAGACTTTGCATTGAGAAAATAAATAAGGGATTTCCCTATGAGTCCTGAGTAGTTTTGAGTGTGTGTTTTATGGGAAAACAAAAACAAAAAACAACACATTGTGCAGTCTCAGGTTTAGCCACTGAATGCTTTTGTCATTTACATATTTCTATTTTCCACTTGTAAAATTTTGGACATTGCATTTTTCCAGTGTGCAAAATGAAAAAATCGTCTTGGAGACAACTGTTTAGAAGTAAGTTGATCATTAGGATGATGCAATACTTTTTGAAGTTAGGAGAATTTAAAGAGGGAAGTTGTGGTTATATATACTGACAGGTGCAGTCTTTGTACTGTTCCTTATTTGGGGAGTCTTAATCTGCACGCACTAGGGTGTTTTGCCCTGCAGTGGTGACCTGTAAGTGAATGTGTGAAGTATGTAATCTGCTGCAGTGATCAACATTCCTTCTGAAATAATGGTACCTTTCTCCATACTAAAGTCAAAAGAGAAACTCAGATGGAAAATACCCGAATCTCTAAATCTTATTTTTCAACCTTCCTGTGGCCTTGGGCAATGTAAGCAGCATAACCAAGCTGGATCTGAGGTCAGAGTTCAGTAGCTTTATTTTTTTTCTGGAATGTTACCTTTGCAGGAAGGAGAAAAGTTTGGGAGTGGTCCAGTGTGATGGCCTCGCTGTGGTTATTTGCAATGGCCAGCGTCAAAGCCCTATGGACTGGCAAGTCCATTCCTGGGATATTGAAAAGTAGATTTGCTTTGTGCTTGGGAGCAGTACAATGAGAAATCCTGTTCCTGCTCTATGGTAGGATAGACAGTGTCCTCCCTTCCTCCCTCCCTCCTTTTCTTTTTTCCTTTGATTTCTTAATTGTTTAAAATATCTCAAGTAAAGGTGGAAGGGATTTTTACTGATTTTCTTTGGGGGTGATCGAGGGGTGGAAGACTTTTCTCCAAAAGAGGAAATGTAGTAGATTATTATTATGGCTTATTGTTGTTATTAATGTCCGGTCTGCTTTTCCCTCCAGAATTTTCTGTGGGTCAGGAAATTTGGTTATATGAGATCTAGATTGCAGGCACTTCTAGAAGTCCCCAGGTATCTTGTGGGAGTCGTGACTGTTCTCTAAGTCTAGAGAAGGCAGCTGTGGGCGCTGGCCCACTTTGCGTCTTGCTTTGGGCATGAGTTGCCTTGGGAAAGCTGCTGTGCCAGGGAGAAGTGTGTGTGCGCAGCCCTGGGCCGCGAAGTGCTGGGGTGACCCGGCCAGACTTTGCTTCACTTCCGTCACTCATCTAGGCCTATTTTTGCTTTTCTTCCTTGAAGAAAAACATTTTTCTTCCCTTTCCTTTCTAGTGCAAGAAGTGACCTGTAAGTGAATGTGTGAAGTATGTAATCTGCTGTAGTGATCAACATTCCTTCTGAAATAATGGTACCTTTCTCCATACTAAAGTCAAGAGAGAAACTCAAATGGAAAATATCAGAATCTCTAAATCTTATTTTTCAACCCTTATTTATTGTTGTTCATATGGGTCTTTTCCACCTGAACTTTTTCCTTATGCTAAATACTTAAAACTCAGCCAAAAGGCATCTGCACTTTACCCATCTGATATTGATTCCAGTACCTCGTCAATAAAGAAAGAAACTCAATCAACAAAACAAACAAGCAAGCAAAACATAACCAGAGACACTGAAATTAAGAACAGACAGTAACCAGAGGGGAGATGGGAGGGGATAATGGGGGGAAAGGCTAAGGGTTTTCAGGAACAACTGTGAAGGACACATGGACAAAACCCAGGGGAGGGAGGTGGGGATGGCTGGGGTGAGGAGACAGGTGGAGGGAAAAAGCAGAAAACTGTACTTGAACAACAATAAAATTTAAAAAATGGAAACAAAAAAGGAAGAAAGAAACTCATTTGGCAAACTGGCGTAGGTTGCCATTTAGGCCTGGTCAGTCGGCGGGCTGTGTTACTCAGGCTGTTTCTTGTTTTCATTCGCTCCTTTGGAGCTGCTTATGTGCCAGCACTGGCCTGGCCCTGGGTATACTGCAGGTGACAAGACTGATGGGGTCACTCATGGCAGGACAGGGGAGGAGATAGTTAAAGAATTGCACGGTATTACCCAACACATATTTAATGACAGTTAATGTTAAGAGCTCTGAGGAGAAAGTAGCTCTTTGTGAATTAAGATAACTTGGAGAGAATGATGTGAATTACTGCTGAGGCCTAGGATTCGGGTTCCGGATGATAAGGTTAGGGACAGGTTCCTGATGATTCGGGACCTGGATTCTGGTCTCAGGGCTGATCAGTTTAAGAGCATGGTGGTGGGATCTTGACTGTTCCCTTTTGTCTAGAGGAGGGGAACCATGGTATTGTTCCAGCGTTCTTACCAAAGGTGAACCTCGAGGCAGTTACGGGGACGTGCTGTCCTGAGCTGTCCTGAGGAATTCCCGAAAGTGGGAGACTATGTTATGCAAAGGGGAACTGACTACCCCTGTGGCCACCAGAGATTTGACATGGGTTTATGGGGAAATTGTGAGGAGACTTACTTAATAACATTTTGCAAACTCAGGTGGACTGTAGGAAGGGAAATGGGGGAGGGGCAGAAACAGGAAGTGTTGCGTTAACACTGGGTGAGCTCTTTAGCAGGGCGGTTCTGTCACACATTTCATGGATGGGAAGCAGCTGGTGCAGAGCAGTAACCGTGCCCTGTGTGCTGTAGTGTTGTGTGTTCGTGGGGAGGTGGGACGGAAGCATGGTTTGGTGACAGTAATGTTCCCTGGGCATGGCAAAGTCTTAGGGTTCAGGGGTGTGAAGAAAATCCCCTTTCGATACCATGAAATGCAGGAGCCTTGGGCTATCTCTAATGCTCTTTCCTACCACCGGATCATGAATCTTTAGCAGTCCTCAGCATGAGAAGTCTTAAGGGGGAAATGCTGAGCCCAGACAGCTTTTTGGTTTGAATATGTGTTGGGAAGTCTCCAAAAACAAGGTAGAAAAAATACAGGTAGACCAGTTAGCCACACCTTGGCTGGTTGTAGTTACATGTAGTCTAGAAGATTTTGTCACCTCATTCTCTGTTGTCCTTTTTGTCGTCAATGCTAACTAATTGCTAAACTAAATGCTAAATAATTAGCTAACTAAAGTTACATTGGAGCACCTCCTTGGGGCCAGCCCTGGACTAAAAAGGTGGGATTGGGAACGGGGTACATTTTTTAATGTGGTATAGGGGAACGATTTGAACCTTTGAAGCCAGACACATCTGAGTTGGGATCTCGGCCTCAGTGTTGTGACGTCTGGTAAGTCACAGACCCCTGGCCACTCTGGTGCTCTCAACTGTGAGATGAACTTAGGAAGACACTCCTCCCACAGCAAGGTGAGGGCCATGGAGGGTCACGAAGCCCTGAGCATGTGGTCCCTGACATGGCCAGCCGTGGTGTTTAGGCTGTTGTGCACTTTTGAGTCAGATTTTTAGTAACCCAGCAGCAGTGATGCTATCACACTGATGAGGGGCGAATGGGGAGGGTGGGAGACTTTCTCCCTTCCGTCTTCACTGGGCTCCCTAGCATGCCTGTGTGCCTTCGGAGTGTTGTAAAGACATCCTGGCTTTGATATGAGAAATGGCATGTTTTATTCAATTCTGGGATGCAAGTTGTGTCATAATAAAGCGTGAGGGAGAGAGGGCTCTGACAGTGGTGTAAGCTTCTCTGTGTCATTATTAATATATGAAACGTGCACACTTTGAGAGAATTAAAGTTAAAACTCACATTTTATCCAAGTTTGTCAGGCCTCTGGGCCTGATGCATGCTAATGAGTTTACAAAATCCTGCAGTCATATTATAACTCCTGCAGTGTACATAATTAGCAGTTTGTGAGTATCTGATGTAGGTGTATTAAAATTCCCATGTCCTAGGGGAAGTTCAGAATGTCATTGTGGATAGGAATATGTAGAGGGACTTTAAAAATAATATTCTTTCCCTTATAATTTAATGTTTTTTAAAATAGGTAAAGTTGTGGCCAGGGTCCTTTTTTCCCCTTTCCTTTTTTAATGGAGTCCCAGAGTACTGTGGTATATTGGAAAGAGAGAGTTCTAGTCTTTTTACTTTCAGAATCCTAGGTCCAAGCTTCCTACTTACCAGTATATTTTGAGCAGATTATTTATTTCTCTATTTCTTCATCTGTAAAATGGAGATAATCACACTTGCCCTCCTCTTAGAGTGCTTGAGAGTGACATGAAAATTTTATTCTTTTTTTTCTTTTTCTTTCTTTTTTTTTTTTTCAGAGAGAGAGGGGAAGGGAAGGAGAAAGAGTGGGAGAGACACATCAATGTGTGGTTGCCTCTCATGCGTCCCCTACTGGGGATCTGGCCTGCCCAGGCATGTGCCCTGACTGGGAATCGAACCAGTGACCCTTTGTTTCACAGGCCCGTGTTCAATCCACTGAGCTACACCAGCCAGGGCAAAAGCCTTATTTTTGACATTTGGTGGAGCACCCTGTGACTCTAAGTTGTCATTGTTGTGACTGCTCTAGGCTTCTACTGCATGAGGGCCACCCCTCCAAGATAGGGGTGACTCTTTGAAGGTGACAGGAGGCAGGGCACAGAATGGTAAGGAGAACTGACCTTATCATCCTTTAGATTCCTGCTGCGGTGGGAACAGCAGTTATTCTGCACTCAAGGAATGAAAATAAGCATCTGGGAAATTCTAGACTGCCAGACTTAGGGTTTCGACCTGGGTTAGTCAGTTAACCTAGAAGGGCTTCCGTATTCTTGTCTGTGAAATATAATAATAATAAGTGTAATAATATTATTTTTATTGTTACCAACTAACAGTTCTTGAGCACTTCCTACCTACAGGTGTTGGGTTCAGTGCTTTATGAAATGTCTTCATTCATTTGGCAAGTGTTTAACACATTTTCCCATATGCCAGGTGCTGCGCCAGATGCTGGGGATATGTGGATAGGGCAGTGGGTAGGACTGACAAAATCCCTGCCTGCATGGAGCTTATATTCACGGGAAAACGGAATGTAAATAGCTACATAGATAATGTGATGCCAGGTAATGTCAGTGCTGTAAGAAAAGTGGATCAGGTCAGATCAGGAGTCTGGTGGGAGAAGAGGTGGTGAGGCCCCTCTGATGAGGAGAATTTGAGCTCTGAATGAAGGAAGGGGTGAGCCTTGCTCTCATCTGTCTGTGCAGAGGCAAGGGCAAATAGCGGCCCAGAGACTGGAGGAGGAGCTCCTTCTTGAAAAATGTCAGGAAAGCCTGTGTGGATAGAGCTATCGGGAAGGGATATGAGATGAGGTCCGAGTTTGGGCCAGGTCACGTGGGACCTGTCACGTGTGGTCTGGTCTTGGCTGTTGGGGAGACCGTGAGGTGGTTCTGAGTAGGGGATGGTGGAGATCAGATCCGCCTTGCACATTGTAAATAACCCTCTGGCCTGGGTTGTAGTGGTCTCTGCAGAGCGGTCAGAATGGAAGCAGGAGGACCTACAGGAAGCTCTTGTGAGTCCCCGGGGATGTTGTCAGGCCTGGGACGCAGCTGGGGAGAGGTGTTTGGATGCCTGATATAATTTGGATCATGGATGATCAGCACTTGCTAAGGATTGGAGCTAATATGCAAGAAGGAAAGCAATCGGGAGTGACACCTACATTTTTACCCTTGGCACCTGAAGGGCGGTGCCACTGACTGATGGGAAGCCTCGGGGAAGATTATGTAGTGCTCACAACAGCCTCCGACATTAATGCTGTTATGATTTCCATTTCTCAGATGTGGAAACCAAGGGTCAGAGAAGTAAAGCAAGGTTTTGACTGAGGAAGGAAGTCAGGATTAGGACCGAAGTCTGGCTCTTGCCCACGCCTTGTGTTCCTAGCCGTTTTTGCTATACTGTGGAAAATATCTGAATTTGTTGTCATAACAGATTGGAGTGAAAGGAGCTGTGTGAACACTTCCAAAACTCATCAGTACTTTTTTAAAAAAGTACTGTGTTATTGAGAAATAGTTTATATATGAGTACTATACGGTGAATCATATAGTACTAGTTCCATCATTTTTAGTACATTTGTGCTGTGAGCAACCATCACAATGTTATTGAATCATTTAGCTGAGATGTTAAATTCTGTCTGTATATGCTAATTTTATTGCTTACAGAACATGGATACCTAGCACCCACCTAAATTAAGAGATTGGGCATGGGGTTTTGAGATGGAATTCCACGTGATGATGCAAACCATGATAGATTATTTTTTTCAGTAATAATTTAAAATTTCCTGATTTGTAAGGACTTGTATGTTCTGTCTTTCCTTATAAAAGAAAAAGTAAATCATTGATGAGTTTAAAAACGCAAGAGGAGAATGATAAATGATAAATCTGAAATAGTTTGGTTTCTGTTCTGCCAAGGTATGTATGAGAGAAATGGGTCTCTGACAGCAACTTTCGACTTGGTTGTTAAGATCAGAGAGGATAGATTATTGCAGTGTTCCCAGCAGGAAGTAATTGGGAGTCCCTTTCAAAGGGGGCGGTGATAACAAGTGAATTTACGTGCGCCCCATCATTGCTGCGCTGCCCAGGGATAGAGTACACCTGATCTGGGGACAGCCTTAACCTTTGAAGGCCACTGGAATGGAATTGGTTCATGCTGCCACAGGCAGGCCTTCCTTTGGCCCAGCGTGTTCCTGGAAACCACACTGTGAAAAGGATCGTCGTATAGCAGCTTCCAGATTCTTGTAGGCACAGCCTCGTAATTAGCAGTGCTTGTGACCACACACTTGTATCAAATAAATCTTGGCCATGACCAATAAGTCATAAAAAAGGTGTAAAAACCAGAAATTGAAAATAATTTGAAATTATAAACTATATTGTGTTGTTATGGGGGGCTCGAGCTTGGAGAAGCCATAGAGACTAAGAGATCATTTAATCTGGACTCCTCATCTTTTGGTCAATAAGCCAGCGCTTAGATGTGTTAACTAGCTTGCCCAAGACCACACAGCTAATTGTTAGTAGCGTTGGAACTGAAACTCATCCCAGAATGACAGTCCCTACATACTTGAGTGTTTCTGACACACATACTAAATATTTTACATGCGTCTTTTTTTTTTTTTTGAGCCTTGCCCTGTCATGTAGGACTATAATTGACTATACACATTTTACTGAGGAGGGCACTGAGGCGTGGACACACAGAACTCCAGATATTCTCAATACAGGGAATGTGTGCTTATCCACTCAAGGGCACTGCTGTTCATTATTCCTCCCATCTTTCTTTCTTCTTTCCTTTTTAATTATTATTTTTAACCTTATTGTATCTTATTAAAAATGCCTTATTCCTAATAGTCCATAAACATTGCCTTTCCAGGGCCTTCCATGTAACTCTAAAGATCTATGTTAAACTCACCAGCTTTAATTTATTGTAAGTAAATTATGATTGGAAAGTGACACACTCACTATGATAAGTATTTAAATAACTGGTAATTTTGCTTGGCTTCCTAACATTTAAAGAGTTTTTGGGTAATAGACAGTTCAGGACGGTTAAGAAATGTCTAAGTAGGTTTGAACTGATAGCTTCTTTCCTTTGTAAATGCTTTGTACCAACCCAAAGCTTTAAAAATAATTCCTCTGGTCGTCCTTTTCTTTTTTTTTAAATCACTACTTATCCTTTGAAGATTGAAAATGTCACCGAAGAACTGACTTATGATGGGTCTGGAAAGCAAACGTTTCCTACACGAGAGCTTCTTGTCTCTTTTTACCTTCTTCCTCTTCTCTCTCCCCCTCCTCCTCAGTCACATCCTGGGCAGCCCTGTGGTCAAGATTTCATAAAGAGCAAGTCGGCTTTTGGGAGCAAGTGTGGGAAGGGTGATGGGTGGGGAGCAATGCAGGTGAGAAGTCACCCCTCTGAAAACAGGGTAAGGTGTTGATTTTCTGAGTGTTCTCAGCCTCTTATTTCTTAAGACTGGTACACTCACCTTTCTCTCTGTCCATGCTGCCCACATGGAGCCTGATGTGGGTGCCACGGAGGTGATCATTATACTGTATAATGTGCATTGAATGAGTACACAGCAGGGGAAACGTGGACTCTGGCCAAGTCCAGGGAAGTCTGCACTCGGATGTCTCTCGTACTCTGGACCATGGGTCACTTTAAACGACTTGGCGTCAGATAAAAACAGTTAGCTTTGCAGCTATCCATGTATATACCCAAAGTAGGTTTTCTTGTGTTGTTTGTTTTAAACGCTTCTAAATTGTGATTCTTCATGAGCTTCCTGTTTCTTGAGTACAGCTGGAATCTGTAATGATTTGGACCCACCAAGACCAGTTTCTCCCCTCTCTCCGTTTGTGCTAGAAACTGAACAGCTTGCAAGTGCGGTCTGCAACATGCTGCATACATGTGCTTCTTGGTGAGCCGTGGCACATAGCTGACTAATTTCAAGTACTGCCTATTTATGGCCTCTTCAGAATATTTGTAAGATGTTCTTTCTATTGACATCCTGTAGATTAACATGACTTTTTAAATGGAGACAAATTATTTTTTTACTCATGGATGATTCATTTGATAGTCCTCTTCAAATACACACCCACGGCTTCTCTGAAGTGTGTCACTCCAGTCACGAGCCTGCGCTGGTGTGTTCACAATAGTCATGGGATTGACAGCCCTCCTGGAACATGGAGCTCTCAGATCCGCAGAGGAAAGGGGAGCTCGGGACTGCTGATGAACCTGGCTCTTACAAAGCTCCTTAGTGCGTATATGGGACTAGAACTCTCCTCCTGCGTCCTAAGTCAGTACAGTCTTCTCTGCCCTCCCCTGCCTTGCTTCACCCTGCCTCCCGCCTGTGCTTTCACTTGCCCCCACAAAAGAATAAAAACAAAAACAAAAACTTCCTCGTTACTGGGATGATGGTGATGATTTTACTGCAGAAAAATAATAGTGTTGTTTTAAAGAAAACCTCACACAACTCTATCATCCCCCAAAACTTTCTTTTTTACGTGTGTGTTCTTCACATTAATACAAAGTGTGAAAAGCATAAACATTAATATAGTTATTCATAGCATAAACAAAAGCCTAGGTATTTATTTAAATGTATGAGAACTGCCTTGACTGACTGTAGTCTTTTGTCCACTAAGTGAATACATACATGATTTCTTTCTAAATACATACGAGTGTATGAGTATATATTTCTATTTTTTAAAATATTTTATTTATTTTTAGAGAGAGGGGAATGGAGGGAGAGAAACATCAATGTGTGGTTGCTTCTCGCATGCCGCCCTCTGGGGACCTGGCCCGCAACCCAGCGTGGGCCCTGACTGGGAATCAAACCAGTGACCCTTCGGTTCACAGGCCGACAATCAATCCACCGAGCCACACCAGCCAGGGCATGAGCATATACATCTAAATAAATGAGTTCTTTCCATGATTTTGGAAGGATGCTTTTCATATTACTATGCCCCTCAAGGCTTTTTCAAGTGTTTGTTACCATTTATTCTAACGTTGGCATCCTAGAAAGAACACAGACCTGATTTTAGATGGCCCTGGTGGTATGTGCTAGGTGGTATGTTTTTACCCCTCTGAGCTTGTTTTGTCGTCTCTACGATGTGAATACTAGAGAGGTAGTGCAGGTAAAGCACCAGGCACGGTGCCTGCACGTACGTAACAAATGGTGTTAACGAATGGTGGTATTCTCCTTGTGTCTGCTGCCTCCCGACTGCTGTCTGGATACGACGTCACACATGATTGGTTTCACTCACCCCGTGGAACGAAACTATTCAGTTCCACCAGGACTCCATTAGAGTTCGCCCCAGGTTTGGGAAGAGTGCCTATTTTGCCTGTACCATCCTCATGGGCCTGCTATATCTATATTACTGAGCCGGTCTTATAAGCAGTGGTATCATGGAGAGCTGGGTTAGGAAGCTGGGGGTGATGGGACAAAGCTGGAGTTCTGGGGCCAGTTGGAGAGTGGGAGAGAGACCACTGGGCTCAAAGGTATAGAAGTCTGTCTTAGTCAGCTACAAGATGCGCCATGGACTCGGTGGTCTAAACAACAGACATTTATTTCTGACAGTTCTGGAGGCTGGAAAGTCCAAGGTCAAGGTGCTGGCAGATTTGGTGCCTGCTAAGGACCCACTTAATGGTTTGTAGATGGCCGTCTTCTAATGTCCTCACATGGTGGAGAGGGATCATTTCACTCATGTCTCTTCTTCTAAGGGTGCTAATCTCATCCATGAGGGCTTCACCCTCATGACCTAAACACCCCCAAGTTCCCCACCTCCAAGTGCCATCACACTGGGGATTAGGGCTTCAACGTGTGAATTTTGGGGAAATAAACATCTGGCCCATAGCAATGGCCAAGGCGAACAGAGGTTTAGAATGTATGGGCAGGCGGGGTTCTAAGGAACAAAGAAGTGTTCTGTAGAGAAGGTAGGTTTTCAGAGACCAGGACGGCAGTGGAAGGAGGAGGATATGATCAGAAGTGAGAGTGAAGCTGTGGGTCAGGAGTCTGAGCCAGCGGAGGAGAAAATCAGGTCAGTAGGTCGCCAGCAGCCAGGAGTTCACAGTGATGCTGAGTGAAGGTTCTCACCCAGTACACTTGTTGGTTCATGGGCTCCTGTGTACACAGGAACTGATAGCTGGGTGAGGGCACCCCTATACCCCCAGACAAGAGGGGTTCAGGGTCATCAGTTAATGGCGGGAGAGTGGTTCATCCTGGTGCCTCACACACAAGGCAGGTGCACCTCCTGTTTTGTCTGGGATGAGCTTGATCCCTATCTTTTTTGTCCAGGTAATTATTAGTAGAGCCTTTAATTCACATTCTACCCAACCAGACCTGGTCTTGCTGACAAATAATATACCTCTCCTGCTACGTACACACTCATGGTGCAGGTAACTGTGATGGATAAAGATCCTCACCACAGGTTTGTCTGATTTGAGGTTCTGTCTTAAGTCCAAGGTCTGCTTGCCACATCGGGGGAGCTTGGCTGCCATGTCTTTCCTTAGTATTTGAACTCTGAAGAATTTTCCCTATTACATTTTTCTCTCTTGGTTTATGTTTTCAATGCCTGTCGGTTTTGGCAGTGATCTGCTTAATGCTGTAAACTTGAATACAGACACACCCAGCAGCATCTGTAATTGCATCTCTGCCTGGGGTTCTCGGGAGACTCTGTCCCTTCCCCTGGGTGCCCTGGGGTACAGTACCCCACCTAACCAGTCTCTTGGTGGCAGGAACTGGTGAGAGAGGGAAAGGGAAAGAGAAGAGGGAGAGGTGGCTTTGCCTTCCTTTACTGGTTAGAAGAGTTTTGGGAAGTCTTATCTGTGTCCTTGGCAGTTGGGGTGTGAGGGATTGGGGGTAGGTGTGGTGGGGGTGAGCAGGGCCCAGGGTTTCGTCCTGGAGTTGTTGCTAACGTGCTCCCCACGCTTCCTTTGGCATGGGTCCTCTGTCCCTTCTGGTAAGAGCTTCAGTCCCCAAAGGAGGAGTTAATGTTCTTCCTCGAGGTGCCGCATGAACTGTTTGACTTGGACACCAGCGTGGCACAGGACACTGTGGCACGCCGCTTTGTCTGTGATGGAATGGAGTGAAAGACCGGAGCACTCGAGTGCCCTGGGATGAGGAAGCAGGACTCGCCTGCCCTGCTGGCAAGTACTTTTCCACCTTGGATTTCTCTGTGGTCACTTGATCATGGACTGTGTTTTTCCATCTCTGATCGGAAACTCCGAGGGTGGGGGCTGTGTCATTCTAATCTCATCCTATGGAGAGTTGGTGCTTCTTCCTAATTACTGCTGCTTTTCTAGGTGGGGCACTGAGGGGCCAGATTCGGACCTGAGTGTTGCTGTCTGTTTGGATGGGACTAGGTTGGCTGTATTCCTGAAGTCATAAGGCACACAACGTGGGCTTGGCCTCTTCCATCAGCCTTCGCTTCAGACTCAGTGTGCCAGCAGCTGAGGCTTCGCTTACTGCCATCTTTGTGTCATTTCAGCCCCTTTCTCAGCTTAAAACCCTTCCTCCTAAGGACTTCTCTGGACACACACACACTCACATACACACGCACACACCCCTCCCTCCTGAGGACTTGCCCTGAAACACACAAGACACACATACTCATGCATACACTCACACAGAGTAACAACAACAGGTTTTTTAGGGGAGAGCATTGTCTTGTACTTTGTATTGTGTCCCCAGACCCTAAGTCCCAAGAAGCAGCCCTGTGGTGCGTTGCAGAGAGTCCCAGCCCTGACCAAATACAGAAGATCGTTCTAGGGAGGGGAAGATGGTGTGTTTGTGTGTTTTCTGTTCCTTCTGTTGCTGACTTGCATTCTGAACTCTTCCCCTG
The DNA here is from genome assembly GCA_004027735.1 of Carollia perspicillata. Taxonomy (NCBI): domain Eukaryota; kingdom Metazoa; phylum Chordata; class Mammalia; order Chiroptera; family Phyllostomidae; genus Carollia; species Carollia perspicillata. The sequence continues at coordinate 22,117 of PVKM010005997.1, read as the reverse complement.
CCTTTGTGGCATCTGATGGTGGCAAGTGAATGTGCAGCTTGGTTGGGCTGATCCTTTTCTTCCTCCTCCATCCATACCCACCCTATCTTTATGACTTGGGTGGGTGTCAGGACAACGTCTGTGACCCCTTTAAAAAAGACGAAGCAGGCAGAGGGCTATGCAACAAGCCTGTGACCTCCCACAGATGAAAGAATGTAAAACGAAGAGAAGAGCAGCTGGTGGGTGGTGGCTGCATGCTGAGGAAGGTGAACCTGCATCCTGTTTTCAGAATTCTGTGGTCCATACTGTGGTTCTTTGTTTCATGTCACTTGTCACTAAGAAACAGTAGAATCTTTCCCTGTAGCTCTGAGTTACATATATCTCCTTAAACGGTCTTGATTCTGGATGTTAAGATAACACACAGACTGCCTCATTAGCTAAAAGAGTATGTCCTCTGCTCTGACCCTGGGTAACTTCTGTCAATGAGCAATTCTTTTCCATCTCATTTCTTTCAGTGGAGAAGTAGTGTGATTTGGCAGCCTCTGGGGTCAGGCCGCTTGGGCTCACCTTCTGGGTCTGCAGTTTATTAGCTTCGTCAGTAAAAGGAGGATAATAACAGTACACACCTTACAAGGTTTTACATTAGTAAAACCGGCTAGTGCATTACTGTATATAGTAAGCACTCAGTAAAATCTTTAAAAATGTGGGCATGTTATTGATAAAAACATACGTCAATACTCTGGTACTGTTCTTAGAACAACTGTTAGCTTTCTCCTATAGGTTTGGTCATTGGCTGTTCCCTAATCATGACTAGAGTCTATTGTTTGAGAACTGCGCGTGCATTTCTGGGGACAGCAAAGGAGAATATTTGAAACAGGAGTGTCCCAGGAAACCCACATTTAACCTGCGGCAAGTGAGATGGTGAGGGTGAGCTCCAGGGTTGAAGAGTTCTAGTCTAATATACCATAATCTGGGATTTTAACTGCTGTCACAAAGACTGTGTGAAACTGAAGCCAAGACTGAAACTGTCAAGCATTGTACGCAATCTGAAACAATAATCCTAAACTCCCTGTAGTGTGTCTCCTTACAGTAACTGGGCATTGATACAGTAAACTGCTGCTGGTGTGGACCCCTGCAGGTGAAGTGCAAGTTAGATGTCTCTGGGACCCTCTCAGTGGCTTTATGAGGCTGATGCAGGGGATGCTTACATCTTTCAGGGTCCCAGTAGGCTCAGTGGCATGAAACTGAGACCTAAATCAACCGCGCCTCCAAGTGTGGAGTGAATCAGAAGTGGTTTCGCCCCTGCCACCTCCCTGCCCTGGTTTCCAGCCGCTTTCCTCTTTTGCCGGCTCCAGCCACACTGGCCTCTGTTCTGTTTTTCCTGAACAAGCCGAGCTCATGCTTGCCCAGGTTCTGTGGGGCCCTCCAGATCTGCTCTCTGGAAAGCTCATACCAGATACTCAGAGGCCTCCCCTTAAAAGCAGCCCCCTGACCTGCCGCACCTGCTTACCTGCTGTATTTCTCCTCCTGACTCTACTGGACCTATTGCAGACAGTGTGTGCTCCTTTGTTTCTGCCCGTCTTCCTCCTCCCCTCACCTCACCACTAGGAGAGGAGATGGGAGCCCCTCGAACCAGCGTTTCCAGCAACAGGGACTCTGCGTCGTTCTTACAGCAGTGGTTCCTGTGACCCCAGGTGTCCCTCCACCAGGTGAAAGGGCTTCTCCTACTCTACTGCCAAAGCAACACAGGGTCCGCGTCCCATAGCCCTTAACTGTTGAGGACTACTGAATCGTCTGTCTTCTCAACAGGAAGAAAATATTTGGGAAGAAAACTGCAGAATACCTTATTTTAAATTTCATCTTTGTATGAGACCATATTTTGGGATGCCATTGAGGAGGATCAGGTTGCACTTCCTTTCAGTAAATTAAAATGAATTAAAGGCTATAAACTTTTGCCTTCAGGCTTCGACAGGTTGTTTTTAATAGAAAATTGCCATGTGGCCCATGAACCTTTACTTGTGGGTAAATGGCACAGGATATTGTCCACGCTGTTCCCATTGGTACTTGTGTGTAAGGTCTCAAACGGGGAAATCCTTTTAGACCCTCGTGCCATGTGCCATGATTTGTTTCTTCATGATTTGACTTCTTTCTTGAGAAGGAAGATGGGATGCTGTTTTTAACCTGATAATGGAAAGTAGATAGCCTTTTTTTTTTGTCCTTGCCAATAAAGCTTAAAACCACATTTGATACTCAGATCTGGGAATTATATTAGCTTGAATGTGCCACACTTCTGCTGTTTCTTCTGTAGTATGGCCTTGACTTTCAAATTTCTGTTAGTTGCACATATGCATGTATGCATAATTTGTTAGTTGCAAATTTCATCTAGTTGCATATATGACTTTTATTTTGAGGTACTCCAGATCTCTGGGAAGAACTAGAGAAGAACACAATTTAATTCCCACCTCATCTCTTAATGTGAGATATTGAGTAGCCAACTTGGTTTTGAAATTCGGTTGCCTTTGTGTGTTTGTGCTTGAGTAATGCTGCTGACAGAAAAATCTGTGTTTGCTTAGGTAGAATTTCCATTTCTTTGGCAGATAAGCTCAGGGAAGCAATTTCAGATCAGTTGCCAGTTGGGTGGGGAGGGAGAAACCTGTAAATAATCAGAGTACAGTGTTGAGGTAAACATCTCATTGGATTTATCGGGTTTATTCCAACTGCAAGAGTTTGGTTACTTGCACTCGAAGGCTTGAAACTAAACATGCACTGTTACAGGAAAACTGGCTTTTGGGCATTACAATACAATTACTTAAGCTTTGCTATTTCCAAAGGATTTGAGTTTTTTCATTCAGTAACTTAGTGTCTTCCTGTGTTCCAAGGTGTACACTAGTTGATATGGATGTTTACAAGTGATACTTAACTAGCCGAACCTCCTTGTAAGAGGCTTACCTTCTGGCAAACTGGTTTTCAAAATTGGTATGTCAAATTAGTAAGTATTTCCTAAGCAATTAAGGAAATATCTTTCCCTTTAGAAAATCTGTTTGTTTAGTGACCTGGGCTTAATGGTTAATGTAGTGAGTAGATAGGTCTTTTCCAGGTGTTTGTTACTGGAGTTTTCCTGAGGGGCCTGTGAAAATTCATGGAAAATCTTTTCTAAAATAGTCACGTTTTTCTTTTGCTAAACAAGAATTCCTAAGTAAATAATTTTTCCCAGGAACAGAGGATGCAGTTTGTCTTTTCTTGCCTTATCAATGCCTCATGGGATATTGATCCTAAACAAAGAATGCTGTTCTTTAATACTTTATAGCCGGGACCCAACAGTGGACCATTTGGCAGGATCCCATCTCTTGACAAGCCTGAAGTGGATTTATTCCCCTCAGTAAGGACTTGTAATATTTATATATAACCTAGTGGTGTGATTTCAGAATCTCCAAAGGAAATGCGTATCCACAATAAGGAAGGAACTTGTTTATTCTAGATTTTTCTTCACTGTACATTGAGAAAATTACTCAAAGACACTTGGCAAAGTGAAGAAAGATGAAAAAATGGATTGAGTTTGTGGAGTGTATTAATCTAAGTGATGTTTATTAAACTGATGAAAGACCCAGTATCCTGGGCACGGGTAAGTCTGCAGGATATTTCTCCTGAGGGAGTTTATGTCTAGTTAAGGCAGCTAGACACACGCTTAGAGTTAACAAATATGTCAGGGAAAGTAGTTGCTCACTCTGTTGGAAGTGAAGTCGGTGCCATTTTGCTTCGTGAACTTTTTCTGATTGAAAGAAAGCTTTGTACTCCCACGTCCTACCTCTGGGCCTAGAGTTTGAGATCTCCATGAGGCCTGATTTAAACATAAAAGGAGGTGTCAGCTTTAGGACCGAGTTCAGTAGGGAAGAACTAGGGGAACAGGAATCATCCTTAGGTGGTACTGGTAGTGTTAGTACCTTTAATAAAACTCGGTTTAACTCATTGTATTTCCTGGCCTGCTGCAGCCACAGAAATATTAACTGCCTGAAACGTCTATTTGGAGAGAAAAAAAGCTTCACTGAAGTGGTATGTGAATAGAAGATGCTGGATCGTAAAATACCGTTATTCACCTTTGTGATAGAAACATGGGGCCGACTCAATCAGAGTACCTGGCATGGACACGTGTGGTTGTGTCTACGCCTATAGCACAGGCTCCAGGTCTAAGGTGAAAGGGCGTGGCCCTTGGGGAAGCTGGGCCTGAGAGAGGGTAAGAGAACAAAGCCCCTCCTATCCTCTTGAGAGCTAAATTCCTCAGATCTCAACTTAAAAGCAAGGGCAAACAGTGATATTAATCAGCGTGTCTTCAAAATGAAAGTTTCTAAAAAGAAATAATTTTTTGATCAAAAGAAGTTTCACATGATTATACTTTTTGATGTACTGCTTAAAATCACTGTTTAGTTCCCCCCCCAGTTTTTAATACAAGAAACATATCAAAATATCAATACTTTAGGAAGATTAAATCTAATAAAATATCCCTTTGCTATTCAGTCATCTGATCATTTCTATTTTTAACTAAATTTTCAGCGTTCTCAATTTTTTCATCAATAAATATTTTTGAACACTGCAGCTTTAATTTTGTACTAAACATTTTTATTCCTGTTTTATAGTTGGAAAAAACTAAGAGTCAGTAGTGTAAGTTGAGTACACTGTTAGGATTCTAATTCTTTTAGGAAGAAAATTGCCCGGTCTTTGCTCGCGCGCCCCTCCTTTACTCTCACACTGCTGCCACACCCACGGCTCTGCTGCCGCCAGACGTGTGTGGGCTTTCCCCACACCAAGCAATTCTCTGCGACACCAGCTGGGTGTCCTGCAGTTTAACTCAACTCTGACACTTGCATCTGCCTGAGACCACATCAGATCCCACAGGTTAGGAGCTCAGTCCAAGAAACTGCCTCCTACTTCACAAGTGCGTGTAGTAGGGCCACAGCTTCTGTCCAACTTGGCCACCAGTTGGAGGTTCCTACAACCCCCTCCTCGGGTTTGAACAGTTTGCTAGAGCAGCTCGCGGAGCTCAGGGAAACACTTATGTTTGCAGTTTATGAACGACACGATAAAGGGTGCAGATGAACGGCCAGATGGAGAGAGACACGGGGCGCTGTCGGGGAGGGTCAGAGCGCAGGAACACCTGTCCCTGCGGGGTTTGGGGTGCATGGCCCTCCCAGCACCTGGGTGTGCTCGCCAGCCCCGAAGCTCTCCGAACCCCCTGTTGGGATTTCTGTGGGGACTTCCTCAGGTGGGCATGGGCAGCTATTACCACAGTCTCCAGCCCCTCCCCTCTCTGGAGAAGGGGAGGGGGTCAGGGCTGATGGAGCTGCTAACCACACCTTGGTCAGTCTGGTGAAGAGCCCCCATCCAGGAACCTACCCAGAGTTGCCTCGTCAGAACAAAAGGCGCTTCTCGTGCTCTCATCACTCAGGAGGCCACAAGGGTTTCAGGACCCCCGTGCCAGAAACCAGGGGCAGAGACCAACATTTATTTTCTGTTATCTCACACTAATGCTGCAGAATGTGACTATACATGTTTCTTCCCAGTTGTGCTGATTTCACTACATCACATAGTATAGGAAGCCTTCATTCTTTGGGGGAATTTCCCAATTGTTGACAGCTTTTCTAACAAAATTTAGCACTGTATCTATTTTTAAGTGTGTAATTCAGTGGCATTAAATCCATTCACGCTGTCGTCATCACCGCTTCTCTGGAGTTCTTCATCCTCCCAGGGCAATCTCCACTCCTATAAAGAATTCCGTCTGCCCTCCCAGGTCCCCGGAAACATCATTCTATTTTGTGTCTGCGAATTGGCCTACCCCCCGGGTACCTGATGTAAGTGGAGTCACACAGTATTCATCTTTTTGTGACAGGCGTATTTCACTTAGTACAAGGCCTTCAAAGTTCACCCATGTCAAAATTTCACGCCTGTGTCAGAATTTCATTCCTTCTTAAGGCCGAATGATACTCCACTGTATTTTGATACCACCTTTTATTTTTTCCTTCTTCAGTGGATCTGTTTTTTATCCTGTGGGTCTCAATCAACATTTTAAAACATAAAATGCCATAGGAAATATGCCCACATTAGGGATCAGTACTGTGTTGTGAAACGTGTGTGTGTGTTGTTGTATGAAAAACTCTATTGGTTTTTTACATTTTTTTACGGTAGGGTAGAGTTGCACTCTTACGTATCTAGCAGGTCTTATGAAATTTTTCATGTTGAGAGCTATACAATCTTTCCTGTGTTGTGGGAGGGATGGAGTGAGGGAGAAAGAGCAGGGCCTGCCTACTTGTTTTTTTTTTTAATTTTATTATAATTGTTGTTCATACTTGTTTTTTAAAATCTCATGTCCACAGTGATGCACTTGGAAGGCATTCAGGTGAATCATATGTGAGCCTAACAGCACTGTTTGTAAAGTTCTCAGGGTTTTCCAAAGGAGGATCCCCCTCCTTCCACAGTGCCCCGAATGGCACGGGGCTGCGTCACGGGGCTGCGTCACCCGGAGAGGCCCACGGGCCCTGTGCTTCCTCAGACCTGGGGCGGGAGTGCGAGTGCACTGGGCCACACCTGCAGTTAGCTCACTAATCGTGTGTCTTTTATGTACCTCTGCAATTGTAATTTTGCACATGCCCTCAATTTAGATTTGATATTTCCTACTAATTTAATAACAATCTAGAACTGGAAGGAAACGTCTTTGGTTTAGAGAGGCGGTCAGCCCAGAGGCACACAGGGAGTTGGACAGAATTGGGATTAGAGTTTCAGGCCCTTCTTCCCCTGACTGTGGCTTTTCCAAGCTCTATTAAACACTTAAACCCAAAAAGAAAAATCTCAGTGTATTTCATGAGTGGACTGTAATGTCATGCATTACTAACCTTAAGAGTGCAAGTTTTAGTTGTCTTAAAGCCTGATTGCTGAAGGCGTTGCGGTGACATTGCAGTGAATGTTAAGACTCCGGTAGGGAAGCGGCGTTTTTAGTAGTTGGAAAGGTGACTGGAGCATGGTTAAGCTGTGTGAATGTGGGACTGGGACTGTGCACATGCAGGCCTGGGGAGTTCCTAGTGCATCTGACATGTTTATGTGTCTGTGTTTTCACACCGGTTAATGAGGGAGCTGAATCAGGGGAGGAAAGCAATAATGTCACTTTCATTAATAGATTTTGGTTAACTTGTATAGAGGGTATTTGCTTTCGAGCAGAGTAATTGATGTTTGAAGCATAACGACATTATTCTTGTGCTGCCAGAGACAGCGTGTTCCATTGGTCTGGAAGGTCTGTAACTGGTACTAGAGTTGGAGCAGTTTGTTGTTTTTCATAGTTTGCTCTTGTTTCTGTGCCTTATGAAGTTACGACAGCATGTTCCATTGGTCTGGAAGGTCTGTAGCTGGTACTAGAGTTGGAATGGTTTGTTGTTTTTCATTGTTTGCTCTCGTTTCTATGCCTTATGAAGTTGCTACAGTGTCTCCCTTTGAACTTGAAGTCAGTTTTTTTTTTTTGGTTTCCAGAAAGAGAGCTTCTGTGTGGGGGCGGGGGGGATGGTGGTGGTAAATGCTTGTTTTGGATGTTCTTCACTGCCAGAAGGAACTATGACTGTTGGGAGGTGCATTCTTACTGTGATCTTTTTTATTTGTTGCCTTGGACAAGGAGCCTGCAAACACCCAGAAGTTAGCATTCATTCTGTGTAACCTTTTGTCGCTTATGCCTTGAATAGGTGACAAGTGTGAAGCAAACTTTATTTTACTACAGGATGGTTTTTTTAAAACTTTGAATGTTCATGATTAATGTATAAACAAGAGGTAAGAATAAACCTTGAGATATGCTTATTAGTCACTGAATAATCAAGTCCTTCAAATGTGTAAACTTGAACTTAGACTTGATAAACAGCAGATCTATAAAAGACTAAATAGTTACACCTCATTTATAGTTTAGGATATCATGTCTTTGCCAGGGTAAGAATGCTCCCTTAGGCTGTCTGCAGTCATAAACTATTTTTTCCATCAGATTTCTTCAAATGTCCAGCCATCTCTGTCATGAGCTCCTTTTTGCTTACCTTTAAAAAATATCTTTTTATGTTAACTTTTATCACCATTATTTTATCCCATGTTTTCTTCAGTATATGGGATCCTGATGACGAAATTGTGCTTTTTTAAAAAATTTTTAAATTTATTTTATTTTATTTTATTTAAGATATCCACTTCTAGTAAAATGTGACAATCCAATGAAAACGATAGGACTTATATGTATTTTGAAGTTACTCATTTTAACAAAATAACACTTGATTTGAAATTGTTTTGTTCATTGCCTTCACCTTCTCCCTAGTGGTTGTGGATGGATATAAAGAAACAGTAGTATGTGAAAACAACAACAAAGCATTCTGATATGCCCTCAGTTTAATTTGCTGCTTATTCCTTGGTAGGAATTAGGAAAGATGATTTCTTGGTGTCCGCTATGGAGATAGTACGTTGAATCTCTATTAACATTAATTTCTGTCTAATGAGAGTAGGTATTTAAATGTTCTCTTCGTTGTGGTGTGCTAACGATTTCACTGTGGCTTTGGCCTGCCTTGCTGTATGCTCCTTGTGCCTGGCTCTGGTGTGCTCAGATATTTGGGGACAGCGTGGTGTTGATCTGGACAGATCACGTTTTGCCAGTGTCTTTTCAATGAAGAAAAACATGAGTTCTCATCTACATTGTATGCAGTGATGAATGCCATCTTAATACTGAGTTCACTTTTGAAAGCTTTAATTTACAGAGGGATTCCCCTTCTGTAGCTAATAAAATGGCTTAGAAATATTCATTTATTGGTAAAGACATTTGTGAAAGATGGGCTGGGTTGGTGGGGGTTTTGCTCTAGTTTCTGCATTCTGGGTTTTGATGAGCCCCTGGCTGGCCCAGCTGTGTGGTCGTGTGGTGGGCGGAGGCTGGGCTGTGTCTGACTCTGTCACTCCCTTGGGTCCTGGGGAAACCACAAAAGCACACCTATGAGGCACAGTCCAGGTTCTCCTTTGTGAAGCCCAGCCTTGAATCGATGGGCTGGTTTGGGAGAGAGAACTTGTGGGCTGTGTGAGAAGAAGGTCAAGGGCCCTTGATTTCCCTTGAGGTCCTAACTGTCCAGTAACCATCCTGTCTCCTGGTGACCCATGAGCTTACCGTCCTTTTTTGTTTGATTAAGGCCTGCACTCTCAGGCCTGACTTAACCCCGTCTGCTCCAAAAGTTGAGAGCAAGTTTAGACTGAAAAGGAGTACTTGAGTTGTTCTGGAGTCGGGAGTTTTTTGGTATATATTTTTTCTGAATAGTGCCAAAAAAATTTTGCTGATATAGAGTGTTTTATCGCTCAGTTTTTCTGGCTTCCCAAGGACTAAATCTCCAGGTGGTATGCACACACATACAACAGAAAACACAACTCACCGTGATAACACACAACCCAAACCCTCCCCTTTTTTCCTTTGGTGTTTTGTTGTCAAGAAATAGACTTTGGTACTCTTTCATATTAGTTATTGACAGTTATATTAGCAAATTCATGAAGATTTTCTGGATTCAATTAACACATGTGCGTATAAGTGAAATGTGAGAGACTCAAGGAGAATCTTAGGGTTGGGTGAAGGTTTGAACATCAGAACAAAGAAGATGATTTGTGAAACAGAATTGAGTTCCAAGATGAAAGGAATTTAGACAAAGACCAGAGGAACCCATCCTGGCAGAAAATTCCTAATCTCTTTCTTCAGGATAAGTAGAAATCTTTATATCAAATAGCCATCTCAGTGTATTGAAATGACCTGTGCTTATGTCCCACAGACATCATGGATCACCAGCTTCCCTGGTGTTGCCATTTAGTATGTCACTAGACATCCATCCTGCAAACCACATGGGGTGCACCTCCCACCCCACCCCCATTCCCCCTGAAGTTACCTCTGCAGGATCCTCCCGCCCTGGAATTCCTGGGACTTTCCTACCAGGTCCGCCCTGTGCTTCCCCCTCTCTCCCTAGACTTTCAGACTTTTCCACTGTGTGCTCCGAGTCTGCTCCATGATCAGCCGGCTCCTTCCCCCCAAGTCTTCACCTCCCGGTCCTGACTGAATCCTGGCCGTCTGAGCTGGCTGCTGTCTGGGGCCCTCGTGAGTGGAGAGTGAGCCTTCTTCCACACGTGGGATGGGGTCCTCTCCTCATGGTCACTTTCAGATTTTTACACTTTTTCTTCTTGCCCACTGGTTGCTCATTTCGGTCAGATTCTATCTTCTATTCCTCAGTGCTGTTGCGTACTAGTGTTCTGCTTTGCTGATAATTTTGGCACCTGGAAGGTGATCTTCTGCTCCAGGTATCAATATTTATAAAATGGTAGCCGAAAGTGGGTGAGCAGCAAGTCTCAGTTTGCCTGGGACTGGGGGTGGGGCTTTCTTTGATGGGGGACTTTCAGTTTTAAACCAACCCAGTTTGTCTGGGACTAGGGTATTTCCCAGGACTTGGGACTTTCAGTGATTGCTGGAGATCTTGTTAATATCAGGAGCTACTTCTGCTCTGAAATTCAGAGACCCCACTTGCTGGCTAGAACCTTTTATCCTTCTAGTTCATCTGAGAGACTGTCCCAAGGAACATCAGTCACTTGGGTTTTGGCTCTTCCAGGTCCATTCCAAGTCCCTTGCCCCTGCTGTCACCCTGCACGTCAGGCATGTCTCCCCTCTACTTTTCCAGGTCCGTGGCCAACATTTTCACAGTGCACTTCTCAATACACCAGATTCCCTTCCATCTGCTCTCTTAGCACATCCCAGCACTGGAGGACCAGGGGACCCACCATCTTTCTCCACCTTTGTTCCTGGACTGCCAGGTTCTGCCAGAGAATGTCACATAAATGCCATTATCAAGACCTGGTCTCCAACTTCGCCAGGGCCTCAGCTCTGCCTGGAAATTAAATGTTTTCCTCATCAGTACTCTTAATCTGCGTAATGACTATTTTCAGCCTTCTCCACACTTCTTAAACCTCCCATTTCATAGTCGGCCCATCCCTCACTGTGTCTCATCCTCAGCAGATAACCTTTCCACTACTAAATACGAGACAGTTTTGTGAAGGCCACTCTGTCTTCTTCCCACGGCCCCTTTGTAAATCTGCTTGCTCCTAGATCCTTTGCTCATTTTTATGTTTTTAGTGCAAGAGGTATCCCCCTCACTTTTTAAAAATCGGTTTCTCTACAGCCGTCTTCTCCCACCTCCTATTTCAACCTCTACCTTGGTATTTCTTTCTCATGAGGATTTACAAATTTTTGCTCTCACCTGTCATAAAACAAAAACTGAACACCGTGAAACCCAGCCTTCCCTGGTACCTTCCTCTTCTGGCTATCATTTTCTCCTTCCATTTAAACTTCTCACGAGGAGTATTCTACTTCTTGACTTGTACTTGTTATCTACGGCTGCATAACACATTATCATAGCTTAGTAGCTTAAGACGACACACATTTATCATCTCACAGTTTCTGCGGGTCAGAAGTCCAGGCCCACCTCCTCTGGGTCCTGCGCTTCAGGGTCTCCCCAGGCGACAGTCCATGTGTGCACGAGGGCTGTGGTCTCATAAGAGGCTCAGCTGGGGAAGAATCCATTTCTAAGCTCACTCAGGTTGGCAGAATGCATGTCTTTGCAGTTGTGGGACTTAGGTCGTCTCAGTTCCTGGAGGTCACTTGCACTTCCATGCCATATGGGATTTTATTTACTTTGTGACAGCTTCCACAGATGGCAGGGGAGAGAGACAGAGACGTGAGCAAACTCACGGAAGTGATATCTGATCACGTTTTCCGTGTTCTCTTGGCTAGAAGTGACTCACAGGTCCTGCCCACTTGGGGCTGGAGGATTGCAGGAGGACAGGAGGATCCTGGGGGCTACCTGAAAGTCTTTTCCCACATGTCTTGATTGGCTCATTCCTCATTTTCTCCTTAAACCGCCATATTCTATTTTTGTAAATCCTCAAACCACTGTATTCTATTTATATTCTTTATCTCTGCACTTCACTGAAACTTAGAGAGGCAGAATTTGCTACATAACATGCATGGCCCAGTGCAAAATGAAATGTGGGGTTCCTCGTTCAAAAATGATTAAGAATATCATCGCGGAAACAGCAAAGCATTACATCAGGTCCAGTATGGGGACTGGGAAGGTCCCATGCCTGCCTGTGCAGCCAGCCCCGAGGGAGGCCATCCTCTCTGCTGTTAAGTCCGGAGGGTGCTTCTTGGTCTCTCACTTGATCCCTCGGCAGTTTTGTTGACTGAGTTCACCGTTGCTGAGAGCGGCTTCCTTTCTGAGACATTCTCCTCTCTCTCGGCTTCTGAGACCTTGCTCTCTTGGATTTCCTTCTTTCCGTCTTCTTTGCGGACTCCTCTTCTTTTTTTATTTTTAATTTTCCTTTAAAAATTAAAAAAATTGTTGTTCAATTATATTTGTCCCAGTTTTCCCCGCTGTTGCTCTCCCCTGCCCTGTCCACTGCACCCCTCCACCCAACCCCCATACACAGTCAGTCCCCATCCTGTTGTCCTTGGGTCCTTCATACATGCATACATGTTCCTTGACATGCCCCTTCCCCTTCTCCCCCCATTATCGTCCTCCCCACTCCTCTCTGGTCACTGTCAGTTTGTTCTTTATTTCCATGTCTCCAGTTCTGTTTTGCTCACTTGTTTGTTTTGTTGATTAGGTTCCACTTACAGGTGAGATCACATGGTATTTGTCTTTCACCACCTGGCTTATTTCACTTAGCATAATATTCTCCAGTTCATCCATGGAACAAAGGGTAGGAGCTCCTTCTTTCTTTGTGTTGTGTGGTATTCCATTGTGTAAGTGTACCACAGTTTTTTGACCCACTCATTTACTGATGAGCTTCCAGCACTTGGCTATTATAAATCGATACTGTATACTGTTTTCCACCATGACTACACCAGTCTGCATTCTCACCAAGAGTGTATATTAGGGTTCCCTTTTCTTCAGTCAGCAATTGTTATTTGTTGATTTGTTAATGATGGCCATTCGGACAGGTGTGAAGTAGTATCTCATTGTGTTTTAATTTGCATCTCTCTGATGGCTAGTGATGCTGAGCATCCTTTCATATGTCTGTGTGCTCTCTGTATATCCTCCTTGGAGAAGTGGCAGAGTCCTCTCTTTTGCCACTCTTTTATATTTGGGGATTTAGGGGGCACCTTTATCACCTTATTGAGGAATAGCAGCAGTTTCCATAGCTTCAAGTTGCATGTGGATTTTTGGTTCCCAAAGCTATGTATCTAGCCCATATCTTTCTTCTGAGTTCAAGCACTTGTGTCCAGTGCTTCCTTCACATGGTCACTTGCATATTTTCTGGGCATCTGAAACGCAGTGTGTCTAAAACTGACTGCTGTATTTTCTCTGATCCACCGAGCTTGTTCCCCCTCATCGTCTTCCATTTTGGAAGGTGCTTCACCATCTCCCCAGGTGAGTTTGGATTTTCGCGTGTATGCATCCCTATTCTTGAGCCCCTTCTTTCTTCTGATTGATGTTAAGCTTATACCTCAAGTCCAAGTCTCCACATGTCCATGAAGAGTTCATCCCTGGGGCTGTATTTCAATCTGGTGATCTTCCTAGATTTCTGCAGCCTGTCCTCAGGGTTTCCTGCGCTTCTTTTATTAAAACCCAGTACACTTTCTTGCTGCTCCTTTGTTAATGTCTGCTCCCCCCATTTGAATAAAAGCATCATGAAAACAGGGACTTGGTTTCGTCACTGCCTTATCCTCAGTGTTGAGAAGTGTGCCAGGCACCCACTGCACTTTCAGTAAATATGTGCTTCAATGCGTGTTTTTTCCCCCAGCGTGATTTTTTGAAAGTGTGATTGTTTTGTATGATTCCTTTGTAGAAACTGTATGGTATGGAAAAACAGGACAGTGACATATTAGAATTTTTGTTCTTGAAATACTAGGGATATCTATAGTGTTGTTAGAGTTTTGGGCCTTTGATTGCATTGTTGTTGATTAGAAAGTAAACAGGAACTAAATGGGTGCTTTCTAATTTCCACTGAGTTCCAGGCACTGGTAGGTGGAAGGGAGCTGTGCCACTGGCCTGCAGAGTGCCCAGACTGCCTGTGTAATTTTGGTAGGAGGAAGTAGAAACCTGAGAGGACTGTGAAGATGGGTGTGTGTCCGGTACCATCCTCTGAAGCACTCTGCTCCTACCCGGATGGAGTTTGATATATTTTTTAAACCTTGCAGTAGCTTCTTTAAAACGTGTTTGGTAATAGAATGCCAAAATATGTTAAGTGCTTGGGAGCCTTAAGCAGATGTTAGTGACAAGCAAACAAAATAATGCATGGGTTTATTTATTTGTTAAAGTGATCCTTTTTTCCTACAGCTTAGCGGGTCTCAAATGCTTTGTTCTCAGGACTCCTTTACCTGGTTTCAAATGTAGCCGAGGGCCCAGAGAACTTTTCCTGTTGTTATATCTATTGATATTCACTGTGTTAGGCTTTAAAATGGAGAAATTTAAAATTCACTTAAAATTAACAAAAATAACAGTAAACACATTACATATTAAAAAGATAATTTATAATGAAAAATAAGTTTTCTGAAACAAAGTAGTGAGATGGATGACATTGTTTAGCATTTGTACAAGTCTCTTAATGACTTTTTAAATGAAAAATAACTCTTTCAAAATATACAAAAGTTAGTGAGAAGGGTGGCATTGTTTTGCATGTTTCATAATCAGCTTTAATAGAATATAGCTGGGCTCTCATATCTCTTTCTGCATGGTCTGTTGCTACATTCTTTTTGTTTGAATTGTTTGCAAAAAATCCCATCTCAGCAGATATGCAGTTGGGAAAAGGCAGGCGCAGTGAAATAACCTTTTCAGATAGTTATGGATATTCTTCTTTGATGCCAAACCAAAACTTGACAACTGGTGGTTTTCTTAAAGGTTATGTACAGTGTGGATTCTGGAACCATAACAAAGATCTTTTCCTACTCGGTTACATTAAAATTCATTAATTTATCTTGCATTTTGAATAGGACAGAAGAGGGATAGTTAAGTCAGTTACAACACATCCATATAATGGTATATTATGCAACCATATTTAAAAAGTATTTTCTCACAGATGGAATGCTTACAAATGTAGTAAACAAATTGTCTACTAAGTATGATCCCAATTATGCTAAAAAATTAAGAGGTGTGTTTATTAATTGAAAGGAAATTATATCAAAATATGGATATGCTTGGTTATGCATTCATGGGTGATATTTTATTTTTTTTATTCTTTTCCATATTTTCCAAATTTCCAATGATCAGCCATTGCTTCTAAAACCAGGGGAGAATAAGTTTCTTATTTAAAAAATACAGAAGTAAGTTTCCCTCATTCATGGGTCACCTTTTATAAGTAAAACCCCAGTATTTATTTAAGTGGTAACAAAGATTCATTTTTCCCACCTAAAGTTTTTGTTTATTTAATAGGGTAATGTATCCTTTCTGTGACTGTTCTAAGCCTCAGAACTTTTCCTTTTAATAGCAATTAATTGAGAATTATTAGAGAAATTTTATTCAAGACTTATTCAAGAAAAGTATTAATTATTAAACTTTATTGCAGAGACATAATTTGATTTTCCTCATTTGTGTTACACCTCAGGCAAGTACTAACTCTTATCTAAGTACATGACAAAAGGATTTTGCCCTATAGTGATGGTAGAGTTATGCTCATCTCGGAGAAGTGGAGAAGTAGCTTGGAAATTAGCATGTAGTTAACCTCTCCGTTATTGCCTCTGAGTCATTTTGCTAGTTGTGTGTTTCTCCTTATAATTTATGGCTAGAAGTTGAGGGGGCTTCAGAGAAATGAAAAGGGCAGCTCACATCTGGGGCTTGGTTTCCTGCTTTTACTGCTGGATTTAGAAAGGATGTTAGCTCACTGTTATGTTGCTGATGCGGTATTGTGCTAAAGTGTTGTCTCATTAAAGCTTTTGTCCTCTCTCTGTAGACAAGATCTAAATCTGCTGATGGTCTGTTTTCCTGAAAAATGGAGGTCTTCATCCATTGTTGGTACTTCTTTGTTTCATGTTCCTTATGACATAATTATGTGATTATTAAGATGTCAACAGAAGCTACAAAATATCCATAAATTAGGAAAATAGTGGTTTCACATCCTATACTTACCATCTTAAAGATGAGAGCATCATCACTTTGATACTCCAGCCGAGCTACAGTTTTGTGACTTCAGTTAATAAGTCAGTGAGGTGCAGAGTTTGCAGCCTCTCCCAAGACTGTTTACTAAAAGGCACAGCTCACTCTGAAGTGTAAATTGTGATGGGTAACTACTTAATTGCCTATGCTAATATTGCTTTGCTTTAAAAAGTCATCTAGATAAAGACTGAAACGATGAACAATAAAATGGCAATAAATACATATCTATCAACAATTGAATCTAAAAAACAAACTAAGCAAACAAGAAGAAGAGAGACAGAATCATGGATACAGAGATCATTTTTATGGTTTCCAGATGGGAGGGGGGTGTGTGGGTATGGTGAAGAGGTGAGGGGATTAAGAAGTACAAATAGGTAGTTACAGAATAGCCATGGGGATACAAAATTCAGTATAGGAAATGGAGTAGCCAGAGAATTATAACATGACCCATGGTCATGAATAAGGTGTGGGGATTACCTGAGGGAGTGGGGGGTGCTGGGTGGGGGAGGGCAAAGGGATAAAAATTGTGACAACTGTAATAGCATATCAATAAGATACAATTAAAAAATAAAAATAAAAAGTCATTCTGTCCTCTGCTTAAACCAATTAAATATTCTACTTGGGGGAATCCCTAATGGATAAAGTCATCATTAAATTTGGAAATACTCTAATAATATCCATCAGATTTTATGAGTTGAGCATTTTGGAGTCTAGGAAATGTACACTAAATACACCTAATAGTTTTTTCTTTTTTATTATTGAAACTGCCTTTTGCATTTAGTTATTTCTTGGATCTGTCATTGTCTTTTATGTAATAGTCTGGGCTGGGAAGGGTTTGCAGGGTCTTAAGTAGGGACTGAGGAGCGTCATTGTTGTATTACCATAGTCATAAACGGCAAGGGCGGTTTATCCTCGCCTACCGGTGGTTTTGAGAATAAAATCTGAAATCCTCGCCATAATCTGGGTCCTGATTGTCGAGAGCAAATGTTTCACGATGTAGTCTTTCCTGTAAGTCAGCCCTGGATGCCCTAGCTCATGACATCAGACCTGGACCTTCGGGACAGAAAATGCTGGGCCACCTATACGGCCACCAGCCCTACAGGTAACGCAGCACCAAGAATGACAGTGAGTTAACACAGGTGACTGTGCTGTTCACTCAGCTTTTATTAATGCAGATTCAGTCCAATTCTATAACAACACTAATAATCACTCAGAAACAGTCAGCAGTAACATCGCACCAGAGAATTGGGGGACAACAAACCTGAGTCCAAGAGTCCAGATTAGAGTCCGGGTCCTGGAGGCAGCCGGCCAGTGTCCTGCAGGACAGTTTGCGGTGACTTCAGAGTCGGAGAGCGGGGTCGGGAGGAGCAGCTGCGTGCTCTCTCTCAGCTGTTTCAGCTGTCTGATTGAAGGCCTTTGCTTTCATATTCTTGTCTGATGTAATGCTGCATCAGCCTTTGATTAACACATGTTGTCTTCGCCACCTCGCTAAGCACGTGCTGATTGTGTCGCTCTACTGCTGGTGCTCAGAGGGGATGGCGTTACCCCTCAGATAAGTGCACCTTGTCCCTGCGGCTCCACTGCGCATACTCGGAGAAGGCAGTGTTGCTCCCTGGCAAGCACGTGCTGTCTACCACGGTGCACCCACTGCGCATGCAGGCGGGGTGGCCCTGTGTCCTTCTGAGTCCTTGCTCCCCTGTGCCTGCTCTAAACACGGCCTCTCAGTTAGGCAGGACTGACACCATCTTAGTTAAGTCTTGCTCTCGACACTGACGACTGTTCCCATCTTCCCTGTGCTGCAGCCCTCCGGCCTCCTAGCCTGTGGCCTTGGCCTCTGTGCTTGCTGGTGGCTGTGTCTGGAATGCAACTCAACAGAGCACATGGCTTGCTCCTCTCCTTCATTCAGACCTTTGTTCAAATACCATTCAGGTGTCTCCCTGAACATCCAAAACAGCATAGCCTGCCATTCTCTATTTCCTTACCTGTATTTTTTCCATAGCACCTATCAGTAGCTGATACTGTATTTTTGTTTATTTGCTTATTATCTGCCTGCCCCCCATGGCTCAGGTTTCACAAGGGCAGAAGATTTGTTTTCTTTGCTGCTAATTGCTGATTCCGCTCTATTTAAACAGTACCTAGCGCTTAGGACACAAAATAAATACTCGATGAATTAATGGAAGAATGAACTCAGATTGTCTCCTGTGTGCTCTGCATATACAAGATTACATAACTCTTTTGAAAGACAGGGAATCAAAGGCTTTGTTACATTTTAGGCTTGACTCAAACTTGCCAAAAACCATGCCTGACATGTAGTTGATGATCAAATGTTCAGAGAACAAAATTCCAGTTGGATGGCCAGGTAGTTGGCTGTCTGTGTCCATGTCTTGTCAGTGTCTTCCAGAACCATAATAGGCTCTGTAGGTGGAGAAAACGAGGGCATGAAAAGCCCAGGGAAGTGGGTGGGAGCGGTTTTGAATTCCTAATTTGTAAATATATTGGGCCTTTGGCATTCCTTGACATGATTTTTGATGTTAGGAGTGGAGGTGATTGAGCAACCTCAAGGACGTTCTTGTTGACAGAAATTGATTGGTGTGTCAGGCACTTATCACAGGTTCTGACAGAGAGTCGATGGCTGCGATTCATCTACATGACTGAAAAAACAGTTTCCATCATGCCGCACTAGGGACCTGCCACACCACCGTCCTCCTGACTGTGTCCCGGGTAGACCACAGCTGGTTTCAGAGCCCTGTGTTAACTGCTCCTCCCACCTGCTCAGCCTTGTATTCTGCCATTTACAGGTGGGTCCTCCTTGGTCCAGCCAGGCTGGTGTCTCCATTGTTCCTCCCATTTGTGGGCCCTTGGTGCTCCTTAAAATGTCCTGCTTGGTCATTGCTAATTGCCCAGCCAAACCCTTTTTTCTAGACTTGCTTCAGTGAGATCTCACATACTGTCCAACCTACTAGTCATACAGTTTAGTTCTAAATCAGTATGTGGTATTATGTGACACTAATATTTAATATATCTTGGTTTAGTTTCTACAGAAAGACTAAATACTTTCTAAAACAGATTTCTCTTATATACTTTTTATATCCCCTGATCCAATGATGGCCATTCATTTCAGGTGAAAAAAATGAAAGAAAAGGTGTGAAATCCAGAATGCTGACGGACCAACTTTCGGTTGGGGCATGCTCAGTTCCCCAGTCTGAGAGCGTGGGCCTGAGTGGCGCTGAGCCAGTGTCGATCGGCGATCTAGGAAGCTGTTGAGTGGGTCCCTGTGTTGGGTAGCGTGTAGCCTGCCAGTTGAAATGATACTGAGCAGGCCGGGGTTGTGGATTTATATGCCTGGAGATTGTGTGAAAAATTATACGAACTAGAATTTTTCAACCTGGGAAGGACGATGTTGAAATTAAAACATTTAAACTAGTATAATTTTCTCCACATTTAGAGAAGGCTCCTACCAACCAGTTCCTTCAACACAACATAACACAGAACCATACTTTTCTGATGACTAAAGCAGAAGTTATGGATTAGAAGGACTTAAATTCAATAGCATTGATTGAAATTGCTTGGGGGAACTTTTAAAAGGTTCTAAAAGGCCTTTCTTTTTTTTTTTAAAGACTAAATTAACAGAGCTCCTTGGTATGATTTCCACTAGGGTGGGAACTCTTGAGGGTAGGTCCACCAGAATGTCTGCCATGTGTCCTTGGTACGCGGTGCTGGCTCAGAGGTGCTCGGTGAGGGTGGATGGCTGGTGGGTTGGTTCAGATGCTTGGTCTTGGAGACAGTGGGAGAGGAGATGTGTGGACTAATTGGCTCTTACAGTCCTCCCAGCCTTCCCTCTTTATGTGGTCATGGTATGTTTTTGGAGTGGCTGATCATGGTTGAGTCTCCCTTTGTGATGCTCCCCTAAACCTAGACACTGCTATTTTTTAAGTTTCAGAGGTTCTGATGTGCAAGCCAGGGTTGAAAATCACAGCCGTACAGTGTTTGAAGGCAAATGGTGGTTACCTTAAGCCGTTGGTTTACATGTAAATAAATGAAATTGACATATCCTTTTATAGTGTATATTATTTTTCTGCTCTTCGGTTGGACCCATACAACTCAGTAATGAAAGGGGTTTTCTTTCTCCTACATCTTCAGCTGCTACTTTGGGTGTCCTTTCATTTCACATTTAGCTTGGCAGCTAATAAGATTTAAGCTCTTTGGGCACATTTTTATTATACTTGGCAGAACATATTATTAAGGTGTTGATGTAATTTAAAAGATTCAGCAACATAGTGTAAGAGTGCAGGTGGTCTCCAGCTCTAAACACTAGATTTAGAATCTTCCTGCTCAACTCACCACCCCTCCCCCAGATTTCCAGCCCTCCCTGCACTCGCTAGAAGCACAGTTATTAGACTCTGGAGTTCAGAATCCAGAGGAGGAATACAGTTAGGAAAATCGGGATCAGCTCTGTGGTTGCCAGCTGACCTCTCTGTTTAATTATATTCCTGGACACTTGAAATCTCCACCCAGTTTTGTCCATTTTCAGGGTGTGTAATAATTCAAACTCTACTTTGTACACAAGTAACATTTTAAAAGTTATGTATTTTGGCATCTCTAGAAAGGTCAAGTTATTTACCTTTTATACCTCAGGGTGAAATAATTAGGTGATCTGTTTACTTCCTGACCTCTAAACGCCACAGGGAGCAAATAGGAGTTTTGAAAACATGTCTGCATTTGTGCGTGCGTGTGCGTGTCCACAGGTGGGAGAGGAAAGTCATGGACTACGTCCTGAATTCCAAAGCATGGTGGAGGGGAACTCAGGGGAGTGGGAGGACACGGGGAAGACACGTTTGGAGGAACTAGGAGGGAATTACCTGGATTGTGGTGGGTCAAAAGATTATTTTTTTTCTAAAACTTAAAATTTTCTTTTCTAGCCTGTAGACTACTTTAGCAAGAGATAAAATACAGTGCAGCAGTGGAGAGCTCAAGCTCTGGTTGCAGACCCGCTGGGCTGGTGCTGATCCGCTTGTCCTGCTACATGACCTCCGGCAGGCTGTCCCCGAGCCTCAGCCACTCCTCTGTTAGTTAGTAGGGGTGAAAATACTTCCTCGTGGAACTGTGCCGGAGTTCAATAGGATGAGCCATGCAGTGTTGAAAATGGTACCTGGAACCATGTTAATCAGTACTAAACACTGAATAAATATTAGCTAGTGGGAGAAGTAGAATGTCTGTGGGTTACCTGGGAAGCAACCATCACCTATAATCTAGTTTCTATTGTATATTTTAAACCATTTTTTAAAAATCCCATAGCAGTAGAGCACAGACCGAACCAAGGTGGGTATTTAGGAGGGAGAAATAAAAAGAGAAGTCAGTTTTACCCAAGATTAGTGAACAACTTTTTTTTTTTGGTACCATGACTAATTTAGGACAAATAAACATGTTTGTGGCCTGCATCTCTTTTTCATGCAAAACTTATTGAGACATTGAATTGTGTTAGCAAATGCTAATAATTGAATATGTAATATATTTTAAATCCTGGAGGTAGAGAGCTGTACAAGAGAGAAATAGCCCTGGTCCTCAGCTGTACATCTGGAGGGGGGATGATCAAATAATGTGTCCTCAGCAGTAAACTGGACAGTTCCGGATGGTGAGAGTTTAGGACAGAGACTGTTGGGGGAGAAGCCCAAGCTAATGGGGTGATATGGAAAGGTGATGTTTGAGTCGAGATGAAAAGGGTGAAGACGAGCCAGAGGGAGGAGAGATTTGGGGATGGGGTGATGCTGTAGGTCACGGGGATTTGTGTGTGCAAAGACGTGGCCAGGTAAGAAACGAAGGGAGGCCAGCCTGGCTGGAGTGCAGGGAGCAAGGTCAGAGGGAAGGCTGAGATGAGGTGTGAGAAGGAGGCCCAGGTCAGGTCAGCTGGGAGGGAGGGTCAGAAGCTACTGGGGAGTGACCTAACCTAATTCATATTTTAAGATGACCCCAAGGTA